>CM042324.1:1989795-2009795 GCA_023566125.1 Zingel zingel | reverse complement strand
CGTCCAGCGGGGAGGAGGCCTCGGGGAATACCCAGGACAAGGTGGAGGGACATCCAGCGGGGAGGAGGCCTCAGGGAAGACCCAGGACTAGGTGGAGGGACGTCCAGCTGGGAGGAGGCCTCGGGGAAGACCCAGGACTAGGTGGAGGGATTATATCTCCAACCTGGCCTGGGAACGCCTCGGGATCCCCCAGTCGGAGCTGGTTAATGTGGCTCGGGAAAGGGAAGTTTGGGGTCCCCTGCTGGAGCTGCTACCCCCGCGACCCGATACTGGATAAGCGGAATAGATGGATGGATAAATTCTCCGTCTTCCTCCTTCTTTCTCTCTCAGATACGACTCGGCCGAAGCGGGACTACGAGGTGGACGGCAGAGACTACCACTTTGTGGTTTCCAGAGAGCAGATGGAGAAGGACATCCAGGACCATAAGTTCATCGAGGCGGGACAGTACAACAACCACCTGTACGGAACCAGCGTGCAGTCGGTCCGACAGGTGGCCGAGAAGGTACCCACGCCCGCCTGGGACCTTTTTCACTTTCTTCAAAGTTTTTGTTGCTTTTCCTGTTTTCACTTTAACGCAGATTACTCATTTTAAAATAAAATTCATAATCATCAGCTATTACTTCAGAAACAACCAAACGTACAGTCTGAAATACCAGCTTTGTGTAAATTAACACATCTTTCTGTTTCCGTTCTCCCTCTGTTGTTGTCAGGGTAAACACTGTATCCTGGACGTGTCGGGGAACGCCATCAAGAGACTCCAGCTGGCTCAGCTTCATCCCATCGCCGTCTTCATCAAACCCAAATCTGTGGAGAACATCATGTGAGTCACATACATCGTCTTCTCTATGAAACGCAGTCAGTTCAACAGCAGTCCATATCAGGAGACGACGTTTCATTTCCGGGATTTCTCCGGTGCCTCCAGAAGATCTGCCAGATGTCCCTCAGGCTCCGTCTCCATCGCTACATTTTGGTTTTTAAGCGTTTGAGTTTTGAGCCAAAAGTGATGAATTGTTAGAAGAACTAATCTCTGTTTAAAGGTCATATGACATGCTGCTTTTTGGATGCTTTTATATAGGCCTTAGTGGTCCCCTAATACTGTATCTGAAGTCTTTTATAAAGGCCTTAGTGGTCCCCTAATACTGTATCTGAAGTCTCTTTTATATAGGCCTTAGTGGTCCCCTAATACTGTATCTGAAGTCTCTTTATATAGGCCTTAGTGGTCCCCTAATACTGTATCTGAAGTCTCTTTTATATAGGCCTTAGTGGTCCCCTAATACTGTATCTGAAGTCTCTTTATATAGACCTTAGTGGTCCCCTAATACTGTATCTGAAGTCTCTTTTATATAGGCCTTAGTGGTCCCTAATACTGTATCTGAAGTCTCTTTTATATAGGCCTTAGTGGTCCCTAATACTGTATCTGAAGTCTCTTTTATATAGGCCTTAGTGGTCCCTAATACTGTATCTGAAGTCTCTTTATATAGGCCTTAGTGGTCCCCTAATACTGTATCTGAAGTCTCTTTATATAGACCTTAGTGGTCCCCTAATACTGTATCTGAAGTCTCTTTATATAGACCTTAGTGGTCCCCTAATACTGTATCTGGAGTCTCTTTTATATAGGCCTTAGTGGTCCCCTAATACTGTATCTGAAGTCTCTTTCCAGACATTCAGCCTTGGTGTAGAATTACAGCCACTAGAGCCAGTCCCACAATGAGCTTTCCTTAGGATGTGCCATTTCTGTGTCTGTAGCTTTAAATGCTATTGAGGAGGAGAGAGGGGGGGGCAAGGTGGAGGGTGGGGGTGTGGCCTTGACCAACTACCACTTTGCTCGTTTGAAAGCCATGATGTCTCTCTCTCTCTCATGGGTGGGCCAAATTCTCTGGGCGGGCAAAGCAGAGAAAGGGGAGGTAACCTTTCCCCTTATGACGTCATAAAGAGTCAGTAAAGCAGAGCATGTTTTCCTCCCATCCAGGAGTGATGTGGTCCAGCAACGCGAGACTAGTTCAACAGTGATGTTGTGTCTGTTCCCGCAGGGAGATGAACAAGCGTTTGACGGAGGAGCAGGGCAGGAAAACCTTCGACAGAGCCACCAAGCTGGAGCAGGAGTTCACCGAGCATTTCACAGGTGAGACAGCGCCACCTGCAGCCGGCAGGCAGAACCTCGTGTTGCCTTCACTCACACCGTCCAAGCTTTTGTCTAAAGGCCGTTACACACCGACCAGACGGCCGACCGTCGGCAGAAAAGGCAGTTGGACTCCCCGAGTTGGTCAAAAAAGTCCCTCAGAACACACCGAAGAGACAAGACGTGACGTACTACGTCTCCATAACAGCAGGCGGCGCTAATCTGTATTGTCGCCCAAAAAAACGAAAACCGGCAGCTGATTGGACGAACGCATCACGTGGTTCTGGCTGCTGCTTCCAGGTTCCTCCAACTGCACGAACACACTGAACAGGGAATTGAATCAAATTCAGGGAATTGTTTCTCTTTCTAAAGGTGCTCTAAGCGATGTCACACATTTTTTAGGCTACAACATTTTTTGTCATGTTCAGCAAACATCTCCTCGCCATCTGCTAGCTGCCTGTCCCCTGAACACACTGTAAAAAATATCTGACTATCTGCTAGCTGCCTGTCCCCTGAACACACTGTAAAAAATATCTCCTCACCATCCGCTAGCTGCCTGTCCCCTGAACACACTGTAAAAAATATCTCCTCACCATCTGCTAGCTGCCTGTCCCCTGAACACACTGTAAAAAATATCTGACTATCTGCTAGCTGCCTGTCCCCTGAACACACTGTAAAAAATATCTGACTATCCGTTAGCTGCCTGTCCCCTGAACACACTGTAAAAAATATCTCCTCACCATCTGCTAGCTGCCTGTCCCCTGAACACTGTAAAAAATATCTCACTCTCTGCTAGCTGCCTGTCCCCTGAACACACTGTAAAAAACATCTCCTCACTATCTGCCTGTCCCCTGAACACACTGTAAAAAATATCTCACTCTCTGCTAGCTGCCTGTCCCCTGAACACACTGTAAAAAACATCTCCTCACTATCTGCCTGTCCCCTGAACACACTGTAAAAAATATCTCCTCACCATCCGCTAGCTGCCTGTCCCCTGAACACACTGTAAAAAAAAACGTGGTCTCTATAGACAGCCCAGGCTCCACAAACGGCAACAAAAACAAACTGGCCAACCTGCACCTCCAAACATAACAAACCGACAAAAAGGATTTGGGGGTAGGGGTTGGGGGGGTTAGTGCATGGAAGGGAGGGGGAGGGGACGGGATGAGGAGGAGGGAGGCGCGAGCTAGCTTCAGTTTTGTTTGAAAATACTTCGAACGTCAACGAGAAGTGACGTCACCCAACATCGCTTAGAGCAGTGGTTCCCAACCTGGGGTCCCGGGACCCCTCAGGGGGGCGGCAAAGATCACAGGGGGGGGGGGCGCAAATCTTTGTCTGGTTTGAGGTTGAGGTAAAAAAAATATTTGCACATGTTAAACAAATTATGATAATACACTAGAATATATAACTTATACAAAAGTTGGTATAAAAACGATATATTTTTGTTCTCGCTTAAAATTGTAGGCAGGCTACTTAGTAGGCCAAACCTCCGGGACCTCTTAACCTGGGACCCCAAACCTCCGGGACCTCTTAACCTGGGACCCTGCTGTCATCAGGTCAGCTGCTAGCTGCTAGCTGTTAGCTGTCATCAGGTCAGCTGCTAGCTGTTAGCTACTAGCTGTTAGCTGCTAGCTGCTATCATCCTCATTTTTCCTGCCGCCACGGCATCACTATTTTATGAATAAAACATAGCGGTGAAACGTAAAAGTGCTGATAACTCCTCTGTATCTCGAGTTACCTCAACTTCGGTTTCGGAGGGGGGGGGGGGGGGGGCTCAGCTTTTCTTAGACATAAGTAGGGGGGCCGCCAAGGAAAAAAGGTTGGGAACCACTGGCTTAGAGCACCTTTAAAGAGCAACCGTTTCCCAGTTATTCACACACATAAAAGGTATGTTCCTTGGGAGATTATTCCATGGAGAAATAGCTCTGTAGATGACACGTAATGTGATTTTGGTAAGGGGGGGGGGGGGGGGGGAGTCATCTGCCCCCTACTGGCTCCTCTTGGTAAATGAGCGTGAATATCTTGAGCTGTAATTTATATTATCAAAAATAAACGACGGCGTCAGAGTTTGAACATGAAGAGAAAACAATACGAGTCTCATCTGTTATAAGATTATTACCCTTTATTATGGCGCTTACCCACTGCTAGTAGCAGCTCTACTTGGCTCGGATCGACCGCTTTGCCGCTTCCTCCTTCGTCCCTTGCGGATTTAGTGCCGCCTCATGCGTGAGGCGAGCGTAGCTGGTCATCATGGCGACGCCACAGGAAACTGCCGTGACCTAACGGGCCATGCACAGGGAACGTGGAAGGCGTGTTGTTGTTGCCACAGCCAGAAGACAAAAGAGCTTCACTGGTTGAAGCCTGAAAATATTGTTAACGAATTAATACCATAACTAATTCCACTGGTGGGACTGTTGAGCTCTGTGTCAGACTGATGCCTCCGGTTCAGGCTGGTCCTCATCCTCAACACGGGCCTTTTACAGTCACGGGAAATACTTTTCATCTGGATTGACATAGCAAACATTCAGTGCAAGAGTAAGAAAATGACATAACATTATTTATAATCCGTTTATTTGATTCACAGCTGCTACATACGGTGTTCTGACCGCGGCAACCCAACTTCATTTTACCACAAACTTGCAACTAGTTAACTTTCTAAAGCGGGCCCAATCACTTGTTTGCTAAGGGTCGGGTCGGGACTCCAACATTAACACACTGACAACATTGTATTCAGAATATAAAATATTTTTATATCACTTTTTAATGTGTGATTGTGTAAAGGTGTTCACGAGATGCCAACCTTTCGTGAACTTGTAAATTTCGCCAGCCGTCTTCTCTCCTTTATGGAGACAGACGCTGTGTGTGTGTGTGTGTGTGTGTGTGTGTGTGTGTGCTTGTTTTACTATATTCGTGGGGTCCAAAAACCGGGGAGTCCAGTATACTTGTGAGGGCTGGACAGCTTTGTGGGGCCCAAAATGCTGGACCTCACAAGGTTAAAGGTCTGTTTGAGGGTTAAGACTTGGTTTTAGGATTAGGGTTAGAATTAGGTTATGGTTAGGGTGAGGGTAAGGGTTAAGGTTAGGCATCTAGTGCTGATGGTTAAGGTTAGGGTAAGGGGCTAGGGAATGCATTATGTCAATGACGGGTCCCCACAATGATAGTGAAACAAACGTGTGTGTGTGAGTGAGATGCAAGTGACAGAGAGATGGAGGAGAGCAGGGAGAGGAAATTATTTAAATAGCGTTGTGTGGGAAACACTGATAGACAGGAAAGGGGGGGATGACACGCAGCAAAGGGCCGAACTCAGCCTATATGGGGCGCACGCTCCTACTGGCTGAGCTTAGAGGTCACCCCAAAACGTGTCTCATGTGTCCCTCTGTGTTTTTGTTCCAGCTGTGGTCCAGGGCGACACGCTGGAGGAGATCTACGAGCAGGTGAAGCAGATCATCGAGGAGCAGTCGGGGCCGTTCATCTGGGTCCAGTCCAAGGAGAAGTTATGAGGATCAAAACTCTGTCCTCTCTTTTAGATTCTCTCGCTTTTATTTTGAAAAAGAAAACGTTGACGCGCATAACGGCAGCCTCCCTCTCCTCCCTCTCCTCCCTCTCCTCCCTCTAACTTCCTCGACACACCGGCCGACCAGAGAGTTTGATTTTGTAGTTTGGGTTTTTGGTTTCTGTTGCCAGAATAAGACTCCATCGTTGGTTTTTTTTTCCTGACCAGCAGAGCGAAAGCACACAGGAAGTACGATGACGTCACACTCAATGCGGTACATTGCTCCTTAATGTTTAAGGGAGGAGAAGACGAAAAGAAGACGAGTCCATGGCCAGTGGCGAGAAGAAAACGTACGAAGATTTGATATTTTTTTTTAGTTTGAGTCTCAGGCAGCGTCTGTCGGAGACACGAAACAAGCAAAAACTTTGCACGTTTGAGCTTTAACAGCATGTCAGTTAATCACCCGTTTTATTACCCATCAGCCCCTTCAGCGTCTGACATGACGTCACTGCCTGTCGCCTTCTGTTCTGCATTTCATCTTTTCTATTTTAGTTTTTTACACTTGAGTCACGTTTGGTTTTTGCTCGCCGCTGCGGCAGACGCTCTGCGGGGTTCCTGCATTTTTGGCCCTTTTTAATTTCACCTTCATTTCATGAGAGCGAAGGTCACAGCGTTCGGTTTTCTACCTACACTGTAAAACATCTCGGGGTTAGGGTTAGGGGTTAGAGGGGTTAGGGTTAGGGGTTAGGGTTAGAGGGGTTAGGGGGGTTAGGGTTAGAGGGGTTAGGGTTAGGGGGGTTAGGGTTAGAGGGGTGAGGGTTAGAGGGGTTAGGGTTAGGGGTTAGAGGGGTTAGAGTTAGGGGTTAGAGGGGTTAGGGTTAGAGGGGTTAGGGGGTTAGGGTTAGAGGGGTTAGGGGGTTAGGGTTAGAGGGGTTAGGGGGTTAGGGTTAGAGGGGTTAGAGGGGTTAGGGTTAGAGGGGTTAGGGGGTTAGGGTTAGAGGGGTTAGAGGGGTTAGGGTTAGAGGGGTTAGGGGGTTAGGGTTAGGGTTAGAGGGGTGAGGGTTAGAGGGGTTGGGGTTAGGGTTAGGGGTTAGGGTTAGAGGGGTTAGGGTTAGAGGGGTTGGGGTTAGGGTTAGGGTTAGGGTTAGGGGTTAGGGTTAGAGGGGTTGGGGTTAGGGTTAGGGTTAGAGGGGTTAGGGTTAGGGGTTAGGGTTAGAGGGGTTAGGGTTAGGGGGGTTAGGGTTAGAGGGGTTAGGGTTAGGGGGGTTAGGGTTAGAGGGGTTAGGGTTAGAGTTAGGGGTTAGAGGGGTTAGGGGTTAGGGTTAGAGGGGTTGGGGTTAGGGGGGTTAGGGGTTAGGGTTAGAGGGGTTAGGGTTAGAGAGGTTAGGGTTAGGGTTAGAGTTAGGGGTTAGAGGGGTTAGGGTTAGAGAGGTTAGGGTTAGGGTTAGAGTTAGGGGTTAGAGGGGTTAGGGGTTAGGGTTAGGGTTAGAGGGGTTAGGGTTAGGGGTTAGGGTTAGAGGGGTTAGGGTTAGGGTTAGGGGTTAGGGTTAGAGGGGTTGGGGTTAGGGGTTAGGGTTAGAGGGGTTAGGGTTAGACCAACCCTACGCCTGGTGCTCCTTCAGATCGGCAGCAGTCGGTGGTTCAGTTACCCGAGAATAGGTGACTTTGAGCCGGGTACAGAGCACGGCGAGCTGCCGGTGGTTTCGGCGGACATTACGTTTAAATTCAGCAAAAGAAAAAGTGAGCGTTATCCGGCGACGAACGTTAAGTTTTAGGCACCGAAACGACTCGTTAAGTTTGGGGAAAAAAGATTGTTTGGTTTGGATTTAAACGCTCCTTTCCAGGGTGGAAGTCTTTAGTTCTTTAGCCTAACCATCCTCCCGCCTCCCGTCCCTACGCTGCCGGCCACATTCTTATCTGTCCTGATGTCCTCAGGTCTAATTTGACCCATTTTCAAAAGGTTTCTATATCAAAAATTTGGGTTTATTTCAACCAAATTGTCAAATAAAGTAACGTAAAGTAAAATAAAAAATAAATGATCAGTTCACTACTTTCATTGAATTTTATAGCATTTGAAAAATATTAGAATGTTGAAAAAGTGACAAAAATGTGGGAAAAAACCCCAAAACTTCAAATAAAGTGCAGAAGAAATCGAAAAAGGTGACAAAAAACTTAAAATGCGACACACGCACAAACGTAAAAAGTTTGAAAAACGGCGGGAAAAGTGACAAATGTGTAAAAAAAAAACAAAAAAAAAGAAACGACCAAAGCTATAGTGACGACCAAAACATTTTTTTTTCAATTTTGACCCAGAAAAATGAAAAGTTGCCGGTCGACAGGACGACGAGGGTTAAACGGCAGCAGTCAATGTCGTGCACACAGCACACAACATAACGTGTAAATCATACGAATTACGGTGCCTAACTTTTCGTAGCTTAACGGACGTATGGTTCATGAGAACAGGCTGCTCACCGATATATCAGTCCTAATTATTAAATAGCTTTTTAACTTCTGTGCGTCAGTGAAAGCAGCTTGAAATATTCTCTTAATCTTAACGAGTTTTTAAAGACAGAACAACCTAACGAGATGTTTTACAGTGTAACTTAAAGGAGAATTCTGGTCAATTTCAACCCGTAGCTCTGTTGTTTGGAAACGTGGAGAGCTGTCAGTAGCGAGAAAAGCTAAACCAATCGGTGCTGCCTACACCGTGCTAGCCTCCTGCTAGCGTTAGCACCCAACAGGCTTCAACAGGGCAAGTTTTAAACGTGCTTTTAGCCTCTTAACATGCTCGAAATGTCATTCCAAGGGCCTCCCCATGTGCAGTGATTCCTTCTGAGGGAACATAGCGAGTCTGACTGCAGGAGATGTGACAGAAAGGCTTAAAAGTCGTGTTAATCCAACCAGTGCACACTAGTCGATTGTTGAACTCATACAATCCAATATTCCAGTCAGATTCACTGTGTTCACTCAGAAGGAATCACTGCACATGGGGAGGTCCTTGGAATGACATTTCGAGCATGTTTAGAGGCTTAAAGGACGTTTAAAACTTGCCCTGTTTAAGCCTGTTGGGTGCTAACGCTAGCAGGAGGCTAACACGGTGTAGGCAGCACCGATTGGTTTAGTTTTTCTCGCTACTGACCAGCCCGGTCTCACGGCAGTTCGTGAAACGCTCACGTTATTTAATCTATTGATACGTGTTCACGGGGACGTTTTTCTCGGGCTTTTTTCATGGTGGCCAGCACGAAAATGTGAAGTAATGTATTTCAACGGGAAGCATATTTCGTGGTCACAGCACGGCGTTTTGTTTCCCGTAGTCTTCCTAATCACAACCGTCCCGTTATTGTAGCGCGTCCCCCGCGGCCGTCTCCCGGCGTGTGAGGCGTCCTTTACCCGTGGTCGCGGCCGTCTCCCGGCGTCTACGTCCTTTCCCCGTGGTCGCGGCCGTCTCCTGGCGTGTGAGGCGTCCTTTCCCCGTGGTCGCGGCCGTCTCCCGGCGTGTGAGGCGTCCTTTCCCCGTGGTCGCGGCCGTCTCCCGGCGTGTAAGGCGTCCTTTCCCCGTAGTTGCGGCCGTCTCCCGGCGTGTAAGGCGTCCTTTCCCCGTAGTTGCGGCCGTCTCCTGGCGTGTAAGGCGTCCTTTCCCCGTGGTCGCGGCCGTCTCCCGGCGTGTGAGGCGTCCTTTCCCCGTGGTCGCGGCCGTCTCCCGGCGTGTAAGGCGTCCTTTCCCCGTAGTCGCGGCTGTCTCCCAGCGTCTACGTCCTTTCCCCGTAGTCGTGGCCGTCTCCCGGCGTGTGAGGCGTCCTTTCCCCGTGGTCGCGGCCGTCTCCCGGCGTGTAAGGCGTCCTTTCCCCGTAGTTGCGGCCGTCTCCCGGCGTGTAAGGCGTCCTTTCCCCGTAGTTGCGGCCGTCTCCTGGCGTGTAAGGCGTCCTTTCCCCGTGGTCGCGGCCGTCTCCCGGCGTGTGAGGCGTCCTTTCCCCGTGGTCGCGGCCGTCTCCCGGCGTGTAAGGCGTCCTTTCCCCGTAGTCGCGGCTGTCTCCCAGCGTCTACGTCCTTTCCCCGTAGTCGTGGCCGTCTCCTGGCGTGTGAGGCGTCCTTTCCCCGTGGTCACGGCCGTCTCCCGGCGTGTGAGGCGTCCTTTCCCCGTGGTCACGGCCGTCTCCCGGCGTGTGAGGCGTCCTTTCCCCGTAGTCGCGGCCGTCTCCCGGCGTGTGAGGCGTCCTTTCCCCGTGGTCGCGGCCGTCTCCCGGCGTGTAAGGCGTCCTTTCCCCGTAGTTGCGGCCGTCTCCCGGCGTGTGAGGCGTCCTTTCCCCGTGGTCACGGCCGTCTCCCGGCGTGTGAGGCGTCCTTTCCCCGTAGTTGTGACCGTCTCCCGCCATGTAAGGCGTCCTTTCCCCGTAGGGTATTTCGTGCTGGCCACCACGAAATAAAACGAGAAAAACGTCCCCGTGAGCACGTATCAATAGATTAAAAATAACGGTACGTTTACACGAACTTCCGTGAGACCGGGATGGACTGACGGCGCTCCACATTTACAAACGACGGAGCTACGGGTTGAAATCGACCGTAATTCTCCTTTTTAAACTTTAAATATACTTGATTTCCACAGATTGTTTTTTGTTGTTGTTGTAATTGTTATCGTTATATTCTCGGTGTGTTTTGGGGTTTGGGTTGTTCGCCGCGGTGCCCTCTTGTGACGCAAGTTCGAACCCCGTCAGACGTCCGCCGGCGTTGTCAGTGTCTTACCATGGAAACGATGTCGCTCATGATGGGATGGATGTGTGCGCCTGGAGACGAGCTGCCACCTCCGGGCGTCCGCAGGTGTGTCCCAAACACGCAGGTTATTATTGTACAATGAGATTTTGACAGATATGTAACCCTCGGTGAACTGCCTATTTTGTTATAATAAAAAGTCTATATTGAACTTTACTTAAGCACTACTACTACGGGAATTTTCTCTGCATTGTTAATCATATATGATGAATAGAAAAGTATAAAGATATTTGAATATATATTTTTTCTTTTTCTTTGATCACCACCTTCCTCTGTCTTTTAATTTTCTTTTTTAAGCATAATAAAAATCTTAACAAGAAAACAGTTGCTGGTGCTCCGCTCTTCTTCTTTTTGAGTTTCAGGTCCGATAACGATCGTTTGTTGTTTGTTTGAATCAGCTGATTAAATGAGAACTGACTACAAAAACATCTTCTAAGTTTTCAGTCAGTTTTTAGTCAGTTTTCAGTCAGTTTTCGGTTAGTTTTCAGTCAGTTTCTAGTCAATTTTCGGTCAGTTTCTGGTCAGTTTTCAGTCAGTTTTCAGTCAGTTTCTAGTCAATTTTCGGTCAGTTTCTGGTCAGTTTCTAGTCAGTTTTCAGTCAGTTTTCGGTCAGTTTCTGGTCAGTTTTCGGTCAGTTTCTAGTCAGTTTCTGGTAATGACGATGATGATGCAGTAAGTAAGGTCTTATATTAGCAGTGTGTATTTCAGTGTGACGACCCCTCACACTGCCTGCTTTGCTGTGCAGATATTGTTGCACCATCCAACCCTTTTCCAACTTTTGCCCTACTAAGGCAAAAGACCTTAACTCGCAAGAGTGTGAAACTGAGAAAAATGACTTTAAAGTTATCTTAATGTCCTGACAATTGAGTTATAGGTATAATATTGTAATATCGTACAAACACCTCCTTCTCTGTGGTTCCTTTTCACTTACTCTACACTCTGTACATTTGCTGATTTGACATTTGCTGCTTAGTTGTACTGCTTCAGGGTATTGGTCCTTTGCCAAGTACTGCCTAGTATGGCACTACACGAGAGGGAGGGAGCGGTGCAAGTTGGTGTGAGGACTATAATGGATCCCTACAACTGATATAATATAATATAATATAGAAAACAGAGTAAATAATTGTATAGTATAAATGTAAATACATATAAAGTCAGGAAAATATAAAAACCATGCAGTAATGGATAATATATGAAAGAAAGATCACACAGCAGTATGACAGAAAGACTTTACACTACAAGTTAAATAAACCTTTGATTTGTACGTCTCTGTGTGGCCTTCTTCTTTGTTGTTGCCAGTTTTGAGTCGGGCAGTGACAGATGGGGGCTCATCCGGATTTTGAACCCAGGACCCCCATTTGTTACTGCCTAGCTCAAGGACGGCAACAAAAAGGGACTTGAGGGTTTAAAGGAGAAACTTTTAATTAATATTTTACAGCTGATTATAACGTAGACATACTGCAGTATTTTACTAACACAAATGAACCGTCACATTATTTAAATAATAGTGTAGTAAATATGTATATGCCAATTGAATAAAAAAGTCAGTTGTGGAGCAGGTTTTAACTGAGGCTTCATTTTAAATGAGGAAACAAACAAGTTCAAACTCAAAATGCTGCTCCTCATCCTGGAATGGAGAAAAGCTTGATAACCCCTCCCTGTGTTGTGTGATGACAAGGAAGCCACACCTCAAACACTAAACCCTTGAAGAGACGGTCACAGATCAGTCGCAGTCAGACAGTTGTTACTGAGAGGTGAAATGGAGCAGAAAGGAGTTCAGCTGGACCGGGAGACCTTCTCTTGTTCCATCTGTCTGGATCTACTGAAGGATCCTGTGACTACTTCCTGTGGACACAACTACTGCATGGACTGTATTAAAAGCCACTGGGATGGAGAGGATCGTAAGAACATCCACAGCTGTCCTCAGTGCAGGCAGACGTTCAGAAAGAGGCCTGTCCTGCTGAAAAACACCATGTTAGCAGATTTGGTGGAGGAGCTGAAGAAGACTGGACTCCAAGCTGCTCCTGCTGATCTCTGCTATGCTGGAGCTGGAGATGTGGCCTGTGATGTCTGCACCGGGAGAAAACTCAAAGCCATCAAGTCCTGTCTGGTGTGTCTGGTGTCTTACTGTGATCAACACCTCCAGCCTCATTACGATGTTCCTCAACTAAAGAAACACAAGCTGGTGGAGCCGTCCAAGAAGCTCCAGGAGAACATCTGCTCTCGTCATGATGAGGTGATGAAGATGTTCTGCCGTACTGATCAGCAGCTTATCTGTTATCTCTGCTCCGTGGAGGAACATAAAGGCCACGACACAGTCACAGCTGCAGCAGAAAGGACTGAGAGGCAGAACAAGCTCGAGGGGAGTCGACAGACCATCCAGCAGAGAATCCAGGACAGAGAGAAAGATGTGAAGCTGCTTCAACAGCAGGTGGAGGCCATCAATCTCTCTGCTGATAAAGCAGTGGAGGACAGCGAGAAGATCTTCACTGAGCTGATCCGTCTCCTGGAGAAAAGAAGCTCTGATGTGGAGCAGCAGGTCAGATCCCAGCAGGAAAGAGAAGTGAGTCGAGTCAAAGAGCTTCAGGAGGAGCTGGAGCAGGAGATCACTGAGCTGAAGAGGAAAGACGCTGAGCTGAAGAAGCTCTCACACACAGAGGATCACAACCAGTTTCTACACAACTACCCCTCACTGTCACCACTCAGCCAATCAGCATCCAGCATCCATATCCGTCCTCTGAGCTGCTTTGAGGACGTGACAGCGGCCGTGTCAGAAGTCAGAGATAAACTACAGGACGTCCTGAGAGAGAAGAGGACAAACGTCTCACTGACAGGGACTGAAGTGGACGTTTCAATACCACAACCAGAGCCCAAGACCAGAGCTGACTTCCTAAAATATTCACGTGACTTCAGACTTGATCCAAACACAGCAAACACCCGGCTGTTAGTATCTAAGGGAAATAGAAAAGCAACATTACTGAGTCAACATCAGGCTTATTCTAGTCACCCAGACAGATTCACTGTATGGCCTCAGGTCCTGAGTAGAGAGAGTCTGACTGGACGTTGTTACTGGGAGGTAAAGAGGAGAGGGGAAGGAGGAGTTTATGTAGCAGTCGCATACAAGAATATCAGCAGAGCAGGGGGGTCGAATGAATGTTTGTTTGGATTCAATGACAAATCCTGGGCTTTAGACAATAACAGTTACTTTTATTACAACAATGTCCAAACTCCCGTCTCAGGTCCTGTGTCCTCCAGAGTAGGAGTGTACCTGGATCACAGTGCAGGTATTCTGTCCTTCTACAGCGTCTCTGAGACCATGACTCTCCTCCACAGAGTCCAGACCACATTCACTCAGCCCCTCTATGCTGGACTGCGGCTTAATTTTGGAGCCTCGGCTGAGTTGTGTAAACTGAAATAGACAGAAGTCATTTAAGGGTTAATCTCTGTTTTAACTCTTCAACTTATTTAGTCTCCATGTTTGTTGCTGAGAGCTGATTGTTGTGACATTTCTTCACTGCATAAAGATCAGCTGTCAGTCAAACATTATGGGATGACATTACTGCCCTACTAAGGCAAAAGACCTTAACTCGCAAGAGTGTGAAACTGAGAAAAATGACTTTAAAGTTATCTTAATGTCCTGACAATTGAGTTATAGGTATAATATTGTAATTTTCACATGTCGTAGTGTATACCTGTATTAATCTATCTACAAAAAAGTACATATTAATTGAAAGTTGCTTTAGATAAAAGCGTCAGCTAAATGACAATGTAATGTAATGAAATGTAATCTAATGTCTTGTCACCACCCCCCCCCCTTACACACACACAAACACACACACACACACACACAGACACACACACACACACACAGACAGACAGACATGTCTGCTACATGTCTGTCTGTTTTGCTTTTGTTGTAGTTTGTACAAGTAAATAGGTTTTAAGTTAAATTAATTCTATTATACTTTAAATAGCAGTTGTTTGTGATTATTTGTGTATTTGTTGTAATAACTGCTGGTTGAACAGGTCAGTGCTCTTTTGTTCCTTTCAAAGATACCAGATACATTAATCAAATTAATTAAGATCTGTATTTTAAAGGGACCGCCACATATGAGACTATTTCACAGCTCAGTTATTGGCCCCTGGTTCCAGGGTGGTGCCCCATTTTTGATTGTGTGTCAAGTTGGTGACGGTATTCATACACACATTCATAACTTTATTAATATCGATGAAACAGCTTTCATAATTTGCCAATCATTGAATCTATACCCCTACCATCCCAACACTGCTCATGATGTTTGTTGACCTGAACTGAGAATGAAAACTTCTCAGCTCTCTAAATGTCTGATGAATATTTGTATCGATGTATTTGAATGTTGTTGTTTCTCTTCCACATCATGAGTCTAAGACACACACACACACACACACACACACACACACACACACACACACACACACACACACACACACACACACACACACACACACAATCACCAGATCTCCTTTATCCTCTATACTCTGTTCTCTTTGTGGAGAAATCTATAATCACATGTATCTGTTTATCCTGATCATAATCAATAAGGAGATTATTCATTATTGTCTTTAACATATCTGAGAATCAAACAAACTAACTAACTGTGTAGATGAAGTGAATCTGTACATAAATATCATCTAACAGACTTTGCTGATGGGATGTATGATGTTTGGTTTACATGATGAATAAACGAACATGAACAAAGTCTTTTCTTCTTGTCTTGATTCCAGGGTTTCATACAAAGCTGATGGAGAAAATGTGAAACTGATATGAGATTATAACTCAGGCAGTTTTCCTCCTGGAACACCAGAAAGTACAGAGTTCATGTGTAGAGTCAGTCAGTCTCGGTCCTTTTTTATCAGAGAAATGAGCAGAGTTTTCTATCACGTTGCTTTCAACAACCAACCTTTTCTTTGTGAACTGAGTTAATAAACAGGATTGATAACACAGACTTAAAAGTCCTGACACTCATAAAATAACAGATTGTGTACATTACAATACAAGTCATTATATTGTATTCCACCAAAAAGTCAAAAAGCTATAGTATACCATGTCTGTCATGTCAACGTCTGTGTGTTTGCATGTGTCTTCCCTCTTGTTTTTCTTTCTCTTCCTCACTCTGGTTTCTCTCCAGCTGATTGAGATGATTGCTTTCCACCTGTGCTTGGAGTTGACCAATCAGCATTCAAAAGGAGCTCCCCTGAGGAGAGAAAAGTCTCCTCCTGGAACACCAGAAAGTACAGAGTTCATGTGTAGAGTCAGTCAGTCTCGGTCCTTTTTTGTCAGAGAAATGAGCAGAGTTTTCTATCACTTCAATTCAATTCAATTTTATTTATAGTGTCAAATCATAACAAGAATTATCTCAGGACAGTAGGTCTAGACCACACTCTGTAATTTCCAAGGACCCAACAATTCCAGTGATTCCCCAACAGCATGCATGAATGTGTAAGTGCGACAGTGGCAAGGAAAAACTCCCTTTTAGGAAGAAACCTCGGACAGAACCAGGCTCTTGGTAGGCGGTGTCTGATGGGACAGACCCAGGCTCTTGGTAGGCGGTGTCTGACGGGACAGAACCAGGCTCTTGGTAGGCGGTGTCTGACGGGACAGACCCAGGCTCTTGGTAGGCGGTGTCTGACGGGACAGACCCAGGCTCTTGGTAGGCGGTGTCTGACGGGACAGACCCAGGCTCTTGGTAGCGGTGTCTGACGGGACAGACCCAGGCTCTTGGTAGGCGGTGTCTGACGGGACAGACCCAGGCTCTTGGTAGGCGGTGTCTGACGATGCCGGTTGGGGGTTTGATGAACAATGGCAATAAAAAGTCACAATTAAGATAATGACTAGAGTAATTGTAACAGTTCATGGTGTCGTAGAGCACATCATGGCGTAATAGGGCGTTGGCCGGACATAGCAAGTCGACGCCGGGCATTGCAGGGTGTAATGGGGCCCAGCAGGTCGTAGGGCAGGACCACGGCGACAGCTGCCACCATGATGTAGGTGCCTTCATGATCCAAGATGATGGTGCTGGGGGGACAAAGAACATACGGACTCCGGGGAAGCTCCCCAGAGCTAGGTTAATAACAAGCATTTCTGGAACATGAATACACACAGATGGAAAGAGAGAGGAGAGAGGAGCTCAGTGTGTCAAAGGAGGTACCCCGGTAGTCTAGAACTATAACCGCATAGGGAGGCTGTGTTCGACGATTGTGGCTACACACCTTCCCCCGCCGGTCTAGGCTAACGCTGCGACACCTTACTGCCTAAGTATGCGTAAGCTTTCTATGGGGAGAAGCAGTGATAGGATGGGGGTGCGCCATGACTGACATACACACCTTCCCCCGCCGGTCCAGGCGAATGCTGCAACTCCTAACTTCCTAACTATAAGCTTTATCAAAGAGGAGAGTTTTAAGTTTACTCTTAAAAGTGGTGACGGTGTCTGCCTCCCGAACCCAGACTGGGAGCTGGTTCCACAGGAGAGGAGCCTGATAGCTGAAGGCTCTGGCTCCTGGACCCAGACTGGGAGCTGGTTCCACAGGAGAGGAGCCTGATAGCTGAAGGCTCTGGCTCCTGGACCCAGACTGGGAGCTGGTTCCACAGGAGAGGAGCCTGATAGCTGAAGGCTCTGGCTCCTGGACCCAGACTGGGAGCTGGTTCCACAGGAGAGGAGCCTGATAGCTGAAGGCTCTGGCTCCTGGACCCAGACTGGGAGCTGGTTCCACAGGAGAGGAGCCTGATAGCTGAAGGCTCTGGCTCCTGGACCCAGACTGGGAGCTGGTTCCACAGGAGAGGAGCCTGATAGCTGAAGGCTCTGGCTCCTGGACCCAGACTGGGAGCTGGTTCCACAGGAGAGGAGCCTGATAGCTGAAGGCTCTGGCTCCTGGACCCAGACTGGGAGCTGGTTCCACAGGAGAGGAGCCTGATAGCTGAAGGCTCTGGCTCCTGGACCCAGACTGGGAGCTGGTTCCACAGGAGAGGAGCCTGATAGCTGAAGGCTCTGGCTCCTGGACCCAGACTGGGAGCTGGTTCCACAGGAGAGGAGCCTGATAGCTGAAGGCTCTGGCTCCTGGACCCAGACTGGGAGCTGGTTCCACAGGAGAGGAGCCTGATAGCTGAAGGCTCTGGCTCCTGGACCCAGACTGGGAGCTGGTTCCACAGGAGAGGAGCCTGATAGCTGAAGGCTCTGGCTCCTGGACCCAGACCGGGAGCTGGTTCCACAGGAGAGGAGCCTGGTAGCTGAAGGCTCTGGCTCCTGGACCCAGACTGGGAGCTGGTTCCACAGGAGAGGAGCCTGATAGCTGAAGGCTCTGGCTCCTGGACCCAGACTGGGAGCTGGTTCCACAGGAGAGGAGCCTGATAGCTGAAGGCTCTGGCTCCTGGACCCAGACTGGGAGCTGGTTCCACAGGAGAGGAGCCTGATAGCTGAAGGCTCTGGCTCCTGGACCCAGACTGGGAGCTGGTTCCACAGGAGAGGAGCCTGATAGCTGAAGGCTCTGGCTCCTGGACCCAGACTGGGAGCTGGTTCCACAGGAGAGGAGCCTGATAGCTGAAGGCTCTGGCTCCTGGACCCAGACTGGGAGCTGGTTCCACAGGAGAGGAGCCTGATAGCTGAAGGCTCTGGCTCCTGGACCCAGACTGGGAGCTGGTTCCACAGGAGAGGAGCCTGATAGCTGAAGGCTCTGGCTCCTGGACCCAGACTGGGAGCTGGTTCCACAGGAGAGGAGCCTGATAGCTGAAGGCTCTGGCTCCTGGACCCAGACTGGGAGCTGGTTCCACAGGAGAGGAGCCTGATAGCTGAAGGCTCTGGCTCCTGGACCCAGACTGGGAGCTGGTTCCACAGGAGAGGAGCCTGATAGCTGAAGGCTCTGGCTCCTGGACCCAGACTGGGAGCTGGTTCCACAGGAGAGGAGCCTGATAGCTGAAGGCTCTGGCTCCTGGACCCAGACTGGGAGCTGGTTCCACAGGAGAGGAGCCTGGTAGCTGAAGGCTCTGGCTCCCATTCTACTTTTAGAGACTCTGGGAACTCTGCATTCTGGGAGCGTAGTGCTCTAGTGGGACAGTAAGGTACTAAGAGCTCTCCAAGATATGATGGTGCTTGACCATTTAGAGCTTTGTAGGTCAGGAGAAGGATTTTAAATTCAATCCTGGATTTTACAGGAAGCCAATGCAGAGAAGCTAATACAGGAGAAATATGATCTCTTTTCTTAGTTCTTGTCAGAACACGCGCTGCAGTATTCTGGATCAGCTGGAGAGTCTTAAGAGTTATATTTCACTTGTTGCTTTCAACAACAAACCTTTTCTTTTAACTGAGTTAATGTAGAGGATTGATAACACAGACTTAAAAGTCCTGACACTCATGAAATAACAGATATTGTGAAGTTGATTCTTTACATTTGGTTTGCACGTTTCAGCAGAATTCAAGAACTCAAACATTTTAAAATTTGGCTTCAAATCTCACATTCCCAAATACTACTTACAACCTGAGAGCTGTAACTCTTCTCTCCCATGTTTCCCATGCAGCCCGGTCTCACGGCAGCTCGTGAAATGGTCCCGTTATTGAATCTATTGATTCGTGAACAGGACACGAATGTCGTTTTTTTCGTGTAGTGATTACGAATTTTAATGTGATGTATTTCAATGGTAAGCATATTTCGTGATCACAGCACGACAACGTTAGGGAGTAGTATTAGAAGCCAACACAGGACTTTCACCCCAGAGAGCGGGGACGGCGTCCCGCGTGTTGCAGGACTTTCACCCCGGAGAGCGGGGACGGCGTCCCGCGTGTTGCAGGACTTTCACCCCGGAGAGCGGGGACGGCGTCCCGCGTGTTGCAGGACTTTCACCCCGGAGAGCGGGGACGGCGTCCCGCGTGTTGCAGGACTTTCACCCCGGAGAGCGGGGACGGCGTCCCGCGTGTTGCAGGACTTTCACCCCGGAGAGCGGGGACGGCGTCCCGCGTGTTGCAGGACGTTCACCCCGGAGAGCGGGGACGGCGTCCCGCGTGTTGCAGGACTTTCACCCCGGAGAGCGGGGACGGCGTCCCGCGTGTTGCAGGACTTTCACCCCGGAGAGCGGGGACGGCGTCCCGCGTGTTGCAGGACTTTCACCCCGGAGAGCGGGGACGGCGTCCCGCGTGTTGCAGGACTTTCACCCCGGAGAGCGGGGACGGCGTCCCGCGTGTTGCAGGACTTTCACCCCGGAGAGCGGGGACGGCGTCCCGCGTGTTGCAGGACTTTCACCCCGGAGAGCGGGGACGGCGTCCCGCGTGTTGCAGGACTTTCACCCCGGAGAGCGGGGACGGCGTCCCGCGTGTTGCAGGACTTTCACCCCGGAGAGCGGGGACGGCGTCCCGCGTGTTGCAGGACTTTCACCCCGGAGAGCGGGGACGGCGTCCCGCGTGTTGCAGGACTTTCACCCCGGAGAGCGGGGACGGCGTCCCGCGTGTTGCAGGACTTTCACCCCGGAGAGCGGGGACGGCGTCCCGCGTGTTGCAGGACTTTCACCCCGGAGAGCGGGGACGGCGTCCCGCGTGTTGCAGGACTTTCACCCCGGAGAGCGGGGATGGCGTCCCGCGTGTTGCAGGACTTTCACC
>CM042324.1:1982295-1984795 GCA_023566125.1 Zingel zingel | reverse complement strand
CTTTAGTTACTCCACTACATTCATCTGATACAGCTTTAGTTACTAGTTACTTTAGTTACTCCACTACATTCATCTGTTACAGCTTTAGTTACTAGTTACTTTAGTTACTAGTTACTTTAGTTACTCCGCTACATTCATCTGTTACAGCTTTAGTTACTAGTTACTTTAGTTACTCCACTACATTCATCTGTTACAGCTTTAGTTACTAGTTACTTTAGTTACTCCGCTACATTCATCTGTTCCAGCTTTAGTTACTAGTTACTTTAGTTACTCCTCTACATTCATCTGTTACAGCTTTAGTTACTAGTTACTTTAGTTACTCCACTACATTCATCTGTTACAGCTTTAGTTACTAGTTACTTTAGTTACTCCACTACATTCATCTGTTCCAGCTTTAGTTACTAGTTACTTTAGTTACTCCACTACATTCATCTGTTCCAGCTGTAGTTACTAGTTACTTTAGTTACTCCACTACATTCATCTGTTACAGCTTTAGTTACTAGTTACTTTAGTTACTAGTTACTTTAGTTACTCCGCTACATTCATCTGTTACAGCTTTAGTTACTAGTTACTTTAGTTACTCCACTACATTCATCTGTTACAGCTTTAGTTACTAGTTACTTTAGTTACTCCGCTACATTCATCTGTTCCAGCTTTAGTTACTAGTTACTTTAGTTACTCCACTCCATTCATCTGTTCCAGCTGTAGTTACTAGTTACTTTAGTTACTCCACTACATTCATCTGTTCCAGCTTTAGTTACTAGTTACTTTAGTTACTCCACTACATTCATCTGTTCCAGCTGTAGTTACTAGTTACTTTAGTTACTCCTCTACATTCATCTGTTACAGCTGTAGTTACTAGTTACTTTAGTTACTCCACTCCATTCATCTGTTACAGCTTTAGTTACTAGTTACTTTAGTTACTCCACTACATTCATCTGTTACAGCTTTAGTTACTAGTTACTTTAGTTACTAGTTACTTTAGTTACTCCGCTACATTCATCTGTTACAGCTTTAGTTACTAGTTACTTTAGTTACTCCACTACATTCATCTGTTCCAGCTGTAGTTACTAGTTACTTTAGTTACTCCACTACATTGAAGAACTGAAGTAAAGGATCTGAGTACTTCTTCCACCATTGTCCAGGATCTTTCCTGAAGTTCTGTGACGGAAGTGGCCGAAGTGTCCTCTGCGCATCAGAGCTGCGCAGTAGCGAACTGGGTGTAGTCTGGACTCCCGTCTTTTCCTGCAGGAGTTTTGCTGGAGTTGCATGGCGGCGGACACAAAGAGCTGAGGCCCTCCCGAGCTTAGACATTCACATCAGCGAGAACAGCCGGGACACAAGCCCTGGAAGCGGCCTGGAGCGAAGACAACCGGCCTCTTCTCCCTCTGGTTGTATCTGTTCCTCGGGACTCTGTCGCTGTAACTGGATAGTTTGGGCCAAACTTTGGGAATAAGTTCAGGGAGAGTTTGTGTCGGAGTTCTTTTTTGGCGTTGGAGACGGAGAGGACTGAAAAAATGCGACGTTTGATCGGGGCTCTGGTTGCATGGAGCTGGGTAGCGGTGTGCGTGCGCGCCGCCATGGATGAATGTTCGGACGAGCAGAACCGCGCGCAGCGCTGCATGCCCGAGTTCGTTAACGCCGCTTTTAATGTAACCGTGGTGGCGACCAACACCTGCGGCTCTCCCCCGGAGGAGTACTGCGTGCAGACCGGCGCCACCGGGGTCACAAAGTCGTGCCACATCTGCGACGCCCGGGACCCCCGGAACCACCACAGTGCCGTGTACCTGACCGACTACAACAACCAGCAGGATACTACCTGGTGGCAGAGCCAGACCATGCTGGCGGGCATCCAGTACCCGAACTCCATCAACCTTACCCTGCACCTCGGTAAGATACCCTTCGATAACACTCTCTTGTCCACGCGCGAGAACCACCGCGCCGAATCCCAGTGTAAAAACCTACAATTCAAAGTTGTCTTGCTTCCTGATGAAATCATGTACATATATTTACACAAAGTCTTATATTTTATAATTCCTGACTAACTTCTATTTTATTCGGGAAACACCCAGTACACCTAAACTATACTTTAAGTCGTACATTCCAACTTTAGAGATCAGATTTGCCTCTGTCGCGCTGAATCCCTGTGTACAACCCTTCAATTAAAATAAAAGTGGTCTTGCTTCCAGATAAAATCACGTAGAATGAAGACAAACACGTATATCTTTAAATTCCTAATGAACTTCTCTTTTATTCGGCATGAACCTAATTCACCTTAACCATACTTTTTGTCGCAAATTCCAACTTTACAGATCACGTTTGCCTCGCCGAATTCCCCCGAAACCTACGAGCATTTTAATATTTCATTGCTTCCAGATTAAATAACCTACATAAATAACCAAATAAACATATTATATTATTCCCAACGATCTGTTCTTTGATTCGGCACACACCCAATACCCTTAAACCATACCTTTTTGTCGTAAATTCAACTTTACAG
>CM042324.1:1967295-1977295 GCA_023566125.1 Zingel zingel | reverse complement strand
TTCGAGGAATAAGTTGTAATATTTCGAGGAATAAGTTGTTATATTTCGAGGAATAAGTTGTAATATTTCGAGGAATAAGTTGTAATATTTCGAGGAATAAGTTGTAATATTTCGAGGAATAAGTTGTAATATTTCGAGGAATAAATTGTTATATTTCGAGGAATAAGTTGTAATATTTCGAGGAATAAGTTGTAATATTTCGAGGAATAAGTTGTAATATACTATTTCGAGGAATAAGTTGTAATATTTTGAGGAATAAGTTGTTATATTTCGAGGAATAAGTTGTAATATTTCGAGGAGTAAGTTGTAATATACTATTTCGAGGAATAAGTTGTAATATTTTGAGGAATAAGTTGTTATATTTCGAGGAATAAGTTGTAATATTTCGAGGAGTAAGTTGTAATATTTCGAGGAATAAGTTGTAATATTTCTAGGAATAAGTTGTAATATTTCGAGGAATAAGTTGTAATATTTCGAGGAATAAGTTGTAATATTTCGAGGAATAAGTTGTAATATTTCTAGGAATAAGTTGTAATATATATATTTCGAGGAATAAGTTGTAATATTTCGAGGAATAAGTTGTAATATTTCGAGGAATAAATTGTTATATTTCGAGGAATAAGTTGTAATATTTCGAGGAATAAGTTGTAATATTTCGAGGAATAAATTGTTATATTTCGAGGAATAAGTTGTAATATTTCGAGGAATAAGTTGTAATATTTCGAGGAATAAGTTGTAATATACTATTTCGAGGAATAAGTTGTAATATTTTGAGGAATAAGTTGTTATATTTCGAGGAATAAGTTGTAATATTTCGAGGAGTAAGTTGTAATATTTCGAGGAGTAAGTTGTAATATTTCGAGGAATAAGTTGTTATATTTCGAGGAGTAAGTTGTAATATTTCGAGGAGTAAGTTGTAATATTTCGAGGAATAAGTTGTAATATTTCGAGGAATAAGTTGTAATATTTCGAGGAGTAAGTTGTAATATTTCGAGGAATAAGTTGTAATATATATATTTCGAGGAATAAGTTGTGATATTTCGAGGAATAAGTTGTAATATTTCGAGGAATAAGTTGTAATATTTTGAGGAATAAGTTGTAATATACTATTTCGAGGAATAAGTTGTAATATTTCGAGGAATAAGTTGTAATATTTCGAGGAATAAGTTGTAATATTTCGAGGAATAAATTGTTATATTTCGAGGAATAAGTTGTAATATTTCGAGGAATAAGTTGTAATATACTATTTCGAGGAATAAGTTGTAATATTTTGAGGAATAAGTTGTTATATTTTGAGGAATAAGTTGTAATATTTCGAGGATTAAGTTGTAATATTTCGAGGAATAAGTTGTTAGATTTCGAGGAATAAATTGTAATATTTCGAGGAATAAGTTGTAATATTTCGAGGAATAAGTTGTAATATACTATTTCGAGGAATAAGTTATAATATTTCGAGGAATAAGTTATAATATTTCGAGGAATAAGTTGTTATATTTCGAGGAATAAGTTGTAATATTTCGAGGAATAAGTTGTAATATTTCGAGGAATAAGTTGTAATATTTCGAGGAATAAGTTCTTATATTTCGAGGAATAAGTTGTAATATATATATTTCGAGGAATAAGTTGTTATATTTCGAGGAATAAGTTGTAATATTTCGAGGAGTAAGTTGTAATATTTCGAGGAGGAATAAGTTGTGATATTTCGAGGAATAAGTTGTAATATTTTGAGGAATAAGTTGTAATATTTTGAGGAATAAGTTGTAATATTTCGAGGAATAAGTTGTAATATTTCGAGGAATAAGTTGTAATATTTCGAGGAATAAGTTGTAATATACTATTTCGAGGAATAAGTTGTAATATTTTGAGGAATAAGTTGTAATATACTATTTCGAGGAATAAGTTGTAATATTTCGAGGAATAAGTTGTTATATTTTGAGGATTAAGTTGTAATATTTCGAGGATTAAGTTGTAATATTTCGAGGAATAAATTGTTATATTTCGAGGAATAAGTTGTAATATTTCGAGGAATAAGTTGTAATATTTCGAGGAATAAGTTGTAATATACTATTTCGAGGAATAAGTTGTAATATTTTGAGGAATAAGTTGTAATATTTTGAGGAATAAGTTGTTATATTTCGAGGAATAAGTTGTAATATTTCGAGGATTAAGTTGTAATATTTCGAGGAATAAGTTGTAATATTTCGAGGAATAAATTGTAATATTTCGAGGAATAAGTTGTAATATACTATTTCGAGGAATAAGTTGTAATATTTCGAGGAATAAGTTGTAATATTTCGAGGAATAAGTTGTAATATTTCGAGGATTAAGTTGTAATATTTCGAGGATGAAGTTGTAATATTTCGAGGATGAAGTTGTAATATTTCGAGGAATAAGTTGTAATATTTCGAGGAATAAGTTGTAATATTTTATAAAAAAGTTGTACTATTTTACAAAGTAGTTGTAATATTTTGTAAAAGTTGTAATATTTTTAGGGCTGTCAGCATTAACGTGTTAATCGCGATGCGTTTAAGGGCCGAGCATAATGCGTTAATTTTTTTTTTTAATCGTATTAATCACATGCCACCATTTATTAATTTATTTTCATTGCCTAACAGGCTACTATTTTTCCCGTACTTCATCTAAGTGACTGACCACATTATGGGAAGGATCCCTACAGAGATAGACCTCTTTAAGACCTTTCTGTTTAACCAGAAAGAGCTCTGAAGTCGCTAGGGCTAACCCCACCAGACTCCATTTAAAAAGCAGTACTTTTAGCGTGCATAGAGCCAACATATTCTCACATGGAAATCTGTAAACTGTGTGTTTATTTCAACCAAAACTAGAGTTGTGATGGTTAGTTAAAGTGGAAAGACGACCCAAAACGGCTTTTCATCATTTAATTTTGTTTCTGTCGACTTTGAATGAAGTGTATTTTACGATCCTAAAATGACTGTTTATTTACATGGAGTCTGGTGGGTTTAGCGAACGCAATTTCACTAATGTTTGTATGTTTTAAAAAAGGATCTTACTCTTTAACTAAAAGGTCTATCTCTGTAGAAATCCTTTCCATAATGTTGTCAGACACTTAGAATAATAATATGAGTCTGTCAGCGTCAACAACAGCCCAACAACCCTTTAAAACAGCACAGATTTCTGGGTAACGGAGTATTTAAACCAAAGTCCAGCGGCGTTTTAAGTGTTTTGTTGTGATTGTGTGATTACATCTTTCAGTAAATATTTTTCGGTGGACAGGAAGTGATCCTGCGACCGTTTGTTGAAAGTTTAAGGGCTCGTTGAGTTTCTAGAGTTAGTCTTCCTGTTGAAATCGTTTCCTGTTTAAAAAGACTGTAAACATTTTGGGTTTTTCTGGCAGAATGAGTTTCAACCGAGACGATATTCAGAGAATTAGAAAGCCGTGCAGGGTATTCCCTTGGCTTGATTCAGGGAATGGCTTCCTCTGCTGTGTGATACGTTATCTCTGATGAAATACATACTACATACATACATCTACTGCTGTCTCTCTACATACTACTCTCTACCGTTGTCTCTCTACATACTACTCTCTACTGCTGTCTCTCTACATACTACTCTCTACTGTTGTCTCTCTACATACTACTCTCTACTGTTGTCTCTCTACATACTACTCTCTACTGTTGTCTCTCTACATACTACTCTCTACTGTTGTCTCTCTTCATACTACTCTCTACTGTTGTCTCTCTACTGCTGTCTCTCTACTGCTGTCTCTCTACATACTACTCTCTACATACTACTCTCTACATACTACTCTCTACATACTACTCTCTACTGTTGTCTCTCTACATACTACTCTCTACTGTTGTCTCTCTACATACTACTCTCTACTGTTGTCTCTCTACATACTACTCTCTACTGTTGTCTCTCTTCATACTACTCTCTACTGTTGTCTCTCTACTGTTGTCTCTCTACTGCTGTCTCTCTACATACTACTCTCTACATACTACTCTCTACATACTACTCTCTACATACTACTCTCTACTGTTGTCTCTCTACATACTACTCTCTACTGTTGTCTCTCTACATACTACTCTCTACTGTTGTCTCTCTACATACTACTCTCTACTGTTGTCTCTCTACATACTACTCTCTACATACTACTCTCTACATACTACTCTCTACATACTACTCTCTACATACTACTCTCTACATACTACTCTCTACTGTTGTCTCTCTACATACTACTCTCTACATACTACTCTCTACATACTACTCTCTACTGCTGTCTCTCTACATACTACTCTCTACTGCTGTCTCTCTACATACTACTCTCTACTGCTGTCTCTCTACATACTACTCTCTACTGCTGTCTCTCTACATACTACTCTCTACTGCTGTCTCTCTACATACTACTCTCTACTGCTGTCTCCCCCCGATCCTGTTTTTCATGATGCTAACGTTGAGATTGGAGGCTGCGATGCCTGCGAGAAGCTCTTTAATCTCAGGACACCCTTACCCCCAAACGCTGATAACGTTGAGTGAGTTGATGTCTGTCTCTGCGGACGTTTGAATCCCCTGATCCTGTGTTTTATGATGGCAACGTTGAGATTCGAGGCTGCGATGCCTGCGAGTCTCTTTAATCTCAGGAAACACGGTGTGTTTGTGGAGCTACGCTCTGCTCGTTTCTCTGTGTGTTTGGACTCTTTGATGCGGCAGGAAGATGGCGTGGCGTGTCCCGACTCGACATGAAAAGACCCGCAGATGGACGGAGAGGGGGCCTCCCTTCACTCATCTGCAGCTGAAGTCCATGAGGGGAACTCAGACTGTGTTTGAGATGTTTCTGTGCCGTTAGTGTGCAAAAGTGTCATAAAAACATGAAAAAATAGAGAGAAAACAGTGAATTTGAGGGTATTTTCACAATCTCCGTGTCTCTTCAAGTACAAAATGGGAAGTTGGAAAGATAAAATGTCAAACTCTGGACATACACGTCCGTCTGAAATGAAGCTGGAGGGAACATTTGAGGGTTAAAGTGTCTCCGCGTCTCTTTCATCAGCTGCGATCAGCCGTCCAGAGGTTTCCAGCTGTGCAGATCTCATAATCTCCCCACATCCCAGTTTCCCACGCTGAGCTCATTCCTCAGACTCCAAACAAAGGGTCGCCCCAGATGACTTCCACACACACACACACACACACACACACACACACACACACACACACACACACACACACACTCAGATTGGTATAATTTGCAACAGCTGGGACACTCAGACGGAGAAGAGAAAGAAGTGCACTTGTTGTTTTAGGGCTGAGAAAGACTCTCAGCAGGGTTTTTCCCACAATGCACTCCAGTCTTCCTCTATAATACCATTGGAATTTCAATCATTTTTGGTAATATTCAAACAGTTCACGCTGGTGTCACTACTGCTTTAGTAGTATATAATCGAGGTGTGTCCGATACCGACAGCAGTACGTGAGAAGCCAGGAGATAGATGTGAGGAAGACTGTGGGATCCTGACGCTAAAGCTAACGTTACGTTTATTTTCTACTAGTCTGGCATTACCAGACCCTCCTCCACAGCTCCGTGGACGAGTTGACTGCCATTCATTCTGATGCTACCAAGCCATCACCTCCCGTTAGCATCCCATTGACTGCCATTCATTCTGATGCTACCAAGCCATCAGCTCCCGTTAGCATCCCATTGACTGCCATTCATTCTGATGCTACCAAGCCATCACCTCCCGTTAGCATCCCATTGACTGCCATTCATTCTGATGCTACCAAGCCATCACCTCCCGTTAGCATCCCATTGACTGCCATTCATTCTGATGCTAACAAGCCATCACCTCCTGTTAGCATCCCATTGACTGCCATTCATTCTGATGCTACCAAGCCATCACCTCCCGTTAGCATCCCATTGACTCCCATTCATTCTGACGCTACCAAGCCATCACCCCCCGTTAGCATCCCATTGACTGCCATTCATTCTGATGCTACCAAGCCATCAGCTCCCGTTAGCATCCCATTGACTGCCATTCATTCTGATGCTACCAAGCCATCAGCTCCCGTTAGCATCCCATTGACTGCCATTCATTCTGATGCTACCAAGCCATCAGCTCCCGTTAGCATCCCATTGACTGCCATTCATTCTGACGCTACCAAGCCATCACCTCCCGTTAGCATCCCATTGACTGCCATTCATTCTGATGCTACCAAGCCATCACCTCCCGTTAGCATCCCATTGACTGCCATTCATTCTGATGCTACCAAGCCATCACCTCCCGTTAGCATCCCATTGACTGCCATTCATTCTGACGTCACTTTGACAGAGAATAACTTTACATCTGAAGCGTTTAAAGACTCTATTTGTCCGTTGTTTATTTCTAAAGAAACACGACAATGTATAAAAGGCTCCATTACCTTGTAGCTCACGTTATGGCTCCGTAGCAGACGTTGTTATAACAATAGGCTAACGATTGGGTCATAACCACGAGACTTACTGTCTCATAGTAGAGGAATTACCGTATAGTCATTTGAGGACCTCAACTTGGGGTGTGTGTGTGTGTGTGTGTGTGTGTGTGTGTCTTTATGTCTCTGTGTGTCTTTATGTCTCTGTGTGTGTGTGTCTTTATGTCTCTGTGTGTGTGTGTCTCTATGTCTCTGTGTGTGTGTGTCTCTATGTCTCTGTGTGTGTGTGTGTGTGTGTGTGTCTCTCTATGTGTGTGTGTGTGTGTGTGTGTGTGTGTGTGTGTGTGTGTGTGTGTGTGTGTGTGTGTGTGTGTGTGTGTGTGTGTGTGTGTGTGTGTGTGTGTGAACCTGGCCCAAGACAACAAGTTAATGTTAATTTGTGCATTGTCCCTGTTTCAAATACACCAATTTCCATTTGGGAAACACTGATCTACATGTTTTCACCAAAAAGCCCAAAATGACGTCCTCAAATGTCTCGTTTTGTCCACAACTCAAAGATCTTCACGTTCCTGTCCCGGAGGAGAGAAGACACTAGAACTTAACTAATCGATTTTGCATCTCTACAAACATTTCAGATTCTAGAAAGCTGTTCTTCATCATTTAAAGGATGCGTTGTTGCTGACGGACGGACGCATTCGGAGCCTGAAAGCAACGGAGCCGAGTCGCAGCTCTGACCGAGAACCGGGTTCTCTCGTTCCACTATGGAACCGGTAGTATTCGGACCGGATTACAACGCACATTTCGGTTCCTCATTTCGGTTCCGACTGACATATTTCCCCTCTGTCGCTGTTTCCTTCTCCCTTTTCTGCCGAGTGGCGCCCGTGCCCGCTCGCGGTGTGAAGCGCGTGTCCGCGCTATTCTCGGACGTGCACTCTACTATCACAGCTGATAGACGGCTTATTGTACACGCTCCGAAACGGGCATACAAATATCCCCCTCTCTCTGTAGTCTACCGTTAGCTAGCTACCGTTAACGTAGGCTACTTTTAAAATGCCATATCTTCCCTCTGGGCTCACCAGAACGGACGTAAAGGAATATTAACCAATCACTGACTGCACGTGATCGCTAGTTAACAGATTACACATATTAACCAATCACTGACTGCACGTGATCGCTAGTTAACAGATTACACATATTAACCAATCACTGACTGCACGTGATCGCTAGTAAACAGATTACACATATTAACCAATCACTGACTGCACGTGATCGCTAGTAAACAGATTACACATATTAACCAATCACTGACTGCACGTGATCGCTAGTTAACAGATTACACATATTATCCAATCACTGACTGCACGTGATCGCTAGTTAACAGATTACACATATTAACCAATCACTGACTGCACGTGATCGCTAGTTAACAGATTACACATATTAACCAATCACTGACTGCACGTGATCGCTAGTTAACAGATTACACATATTAACCAATCACTGACTGCACGTGATCGCTAGTTAACAGATTACACATATTAACCAATCACTGACTGCACGTGATCGCTAGTTAACAGATTACACATATTAACCAATCACTGACTGCACGTGATCGCTAGTAAACAGATTACACATATTAACCAATCACTGACTGCACGTGATCGCTAGTAAACAGATTACACATATTAACCAATCACTGACTGCACGTGATCGCTAGTTAACAGATTACACATATTATCCAATCACTGACTGCACGTGATCGCTAGTTAACAGATTACACATATTAACCAATCACTGACTGCACGTGATCGCTAGTTAACAGATTACACATATTAACCAATCACTGACTGCACGTGATCGCTAGTTAACAGATTACACATATTAACCAATCACTGACTGCACGTGATCGCTAGTTAACAGATTACACATATTAACCAATCACTGACTGCACGTGATCGCTAGTTAACAGATTACACATATTAACCAATCACTGACTGCACGTGATCGCTAGTTAACAGATTACACATATTAACCAATCACTGACTGCACGTGATCGCTAGTTAACAGATTACACATATTAACCAATCACTGACTGCACGTGATCGCTAGTTAACAGATTACACATATTAACCAATCACTGACTGCACGTGATCGCTAGTAAACAGATTACACATATTAACCAATCACTGACTGCACGTGATCGCTAGTTAACAGATTACACATATTATCCAATCACTGACTGCACGTGATCGCTAGTTAACAGATTACACATATTAACCAATCACTGACTGCACGTGATCGCTAGTTAACAGATTACACATATTAACCAATCACTGACTGCACGTGATCGCTAGTTAACAGATTACACATATTAACCAATCACTGACTGCACGTGATCGCTAGTTAACCGATTACACTGGCTCTGCTAGTCTATCGTTCAGGACTGGAGCCTGGTGGGGGGGGGGGGGGGGGGGGTCTGCCCTTTCTAACTCCTGTGTGTGTGTGTGTGTGTGTGTGTGTGTGTGTGTGTGTGTGTGTGTGTGTGTGTGTGTGTGTGTGTGTGTGTGTGTGTGTGTGTGTGTGTGTGTGTGTGTCCAGGCCTCTTGGACACCGTCTGAGAGGTTTCTCCTGTGCAGGACGTCCCATAAGTCAGGAGAGGTGACGTATCTCGCCAGAGAAGCAAATCTGGTCATTTCTCTGCAGAAGAACTGCTGAAGTTTGAAGCTGGTCGGCATACCAACTCAATAATTATTTAGTTGTTACTTGTTAATAGTGTAACTGATATCAGAATCATAAAAATCCAAACGGTACCCGACCGTATTGACAGCGCGCCAGATTTCACTCCAAATTGTACCAATTTCCGGCTGGATTTTATTCAGACCTTTCTACGGCTTCTTTTGTCACATTTAACAAACTTTATGTACGTTTTTAAGTAAGTAAGGAAGGAAGGAAGGAAGGAAGGATAGAAGACAGAAGAAAGGAAGTACGTAGGGAAGGAGGAAGGCAAGGAAAGACATGCAGAGAAGGAAGGAAGGATGAAAGGATTCAGTTTCCTGTCCCAGAGGAGAGAAGAACCTGCTGAGATTACACCTGTTACATCATACAAACTGACTCAAACTGAAATAGTTGGAGATTCATTTAATAGTTGACGGCTATGAATGGGTGAATGTTTGCAGCTCCGGTTATTGTGTTTTGGGGACAGGACTCGTGGTGTCGGCAGTGACCCTGAACGCACCGCTGGGCCTTTTTAATTAGCACACGGTGACAAGAATGTGGCGTTTGTTCTTCAAAGTGCGGCGTGATGAGTGAACGGACACCAGGAGGAAAACGGACGGAGGTTGTTGACAGAGGTAGACAAATAGCAGTCAGCAAACATGGCCACACACACACACAGAGACACACACGCACACGCACACAGAGACACACACACACAGAGACACACACGCACACAGAGACACACACACAGAGACACACACGCACACAGAGACACACACACACACACACACAGAGACACACACACAGAGACACACACGCACACAGAGACACACACACAGAGACACACACGCACACACACACACACACAGACAGAGAGACACACGCACACACACACACAGAGACACAC
>CM042324.1:1959795-1964795 GCA_023566125.1 Zingel zingel | reverse complement strand
CCATCGACTTCTCAGTGAACGGATTATCTTTACATCACAGGGCCCAAGGTCACGGCGTGAGGCGCCTGGCGCAGGTGCGTTCAGGGCGTGTCCAAATCCACTTTTGCTAGTTTGACGGCGGTAAAAAGGGTCCGTGTGCCGGGTCGTGGTTCTAAAGGGTTGGACTTAGTGTCTTCATTAATCAGAGGTGTGTTTTGGGCGTAACATGCAATCAACCAATCAGAGATCATCTCCCATTCCCTTTAAAAGCCAGGCGCGTTTGGACCTTGGAGCATTGCTGTTATGATGGAGGATTAGCACCGAAATATTTTTATTTGTAATCGTCTGTGTGTGTGTGTGTGTGTGTGTGTGTGTGTGTGTGTGTGTGTGTGTGTGTGTGTGTGTGTGTGTGTAACAAGCATAGTGTGCACGAGCCTAGGAGCATTTTACTAATGCTCTGTTAAAATAACAATGAAATGCTGCGTTATTGACTCCAGACCAGGTTTTTGTTGGTCAATGGTGCGTTCACTTCCCACTGCCTCAAGATAGCAACACGCCCAGAATGCACCTGAACACACCTCCCTGTAAGATCAGCACGCCCAGAATGCACCTGAACACACCTCCCTGTAAGACCAGCACGCCCAGAATGCACCTGAGCAGACCTCCCTGTAAGACCAGCACGCCCAGAATGCACCTGAACACACCTCCCTGTAAGATCAGCACGCCCAGAATGCACCTGAACACACCTCCCTGTAAGACCAGCACGCCCAGAATGCACCTGAGCAGACCTCCCTGTAAGACCAGCACGCCCAGAATGCACCTGAACACACCTCCCTGTAAGATCAGCACGCCCAGAATGTACCTGAACACACCTCCCTGTAAGACCAGCACGCCCAGAATGCACCTGAACACACCTCCCTGTAAGATCAGCACGCCCAGAATGCACCTGAACACACCTCCCTGTAAGACCAGCACGCCCAGAATGCACCTGAACACACCTCCCTGTAAGATCAGCACGCCCAGAATGTACCTGAACACACCTCCCTGTAAGACCAGCACGCCCAGAATGCACCTGAGCACACCTCCCTGTAAGACCAGCACGCCCAGAATGCACCTGAACACACCTCCCTGTAAGATCAGCACGCCCAGAATGCACTTGAGCACACCTCCCTGTTAGACCAGCACGCCCAGAATGCACCTGAACACACCTCCCTGTAAGATCAGCACGCCCAGAATGCACTTGAGCACACCTCCCTGTAAGACCAGCACGCCCAGAATGCACCTGAACACACCTCCCTGTAAGATCAGCACGCCCAGAATGCACCTGAACACACCTCCCTGTAAGATCAGCACGCCCATAATGCACCTGAACACACCTCCCTGTAAGACCAGCACGCCCAGAATGCACCTGAACACACCTCCCTGTAAGATCAGCACGCCCATAATGCACCTGAACACACCTCCATTTGCTATTTAAATGAGTGGACGCTGGACGGGAAACTGACAACTGGGTCGGTCTTTACGCTGCGCCGGGTACGAGATAGAGCCGTAATTGTTGGATCTTCAACCCTTTTGACACTATTATTTCGATGTACTTCCAGCTCTCTCTCTCTCTGTGATATTGTTCTTCTTTTCCACCATTTTAGACACAGATGTGATGATAATAATGGCCCAAAATAATGTGAAATTACATTCCTTTCTTATGGAAAAAAGTCCCATTTTCTTGAGGAAGGATTCCTAAACCTTTGCAACCAAGTCTTCCACAACCCCCGAGGGGACACCCTGATCTCTGAGTGGAAACTGTGTCGGCTCGTGTTGGAGCTTGTCCGTTTCCTCTTTGTTGAGTTCTTCACTCGAGCTCCTGAAGGCAGCGCATCAGGCGACATGCTGTTATTAGACTCCACATCTGGGAGACGGTGAAGTCACAGCAGGAACTTGTAAGTGACGTTAATTACAGCTTCGTCTCCGCACGCTGGAGCGTTTCCAGCGGATGTAGTGATGAGTTTGGTGTCTCTGACTGGAGGACAGAGTTACCGTTTGTCTGCAACAAAGAGATTCACTTTACTGTCACAGAGAAGACAAGAAAATATAGAAAATAGGACACACTGGTGCACATTTTTCACCATTTTCTGACATTTTAGAGACCAGATAATCTATGTTATGGATGGATCCATCAATGCAGAAAATAATCCACACATTAATCCACCGTGAAATAATCAGTAGTTGCAAAGCTGACTGGAAACGCTCTCTTTTAAACGTGTTTTTCCTGCATGGACTCTGGTCCACGCACTGCGTCATAACGTCCAGTTGGGACCAAGCTTCCTGGCTGCAGAGACCTTCGACCCGACTGTAGACGGACATGTGGAAGCGTTTCCTGTCCCGCGGGAAGAGGAAGCTCTGTGGGAACCTCAGCTGGGTCAAGCTCTGAGAGAACACAACGTGGCCCTTTAAAGCTCCCATATTCTGCTCATTTTCAGGATCATAATTGTATTTAGAGGTTATATCAGAACAGGTTTACATGGTTTCATTTAATATTTTAGTTGTACTGCTCATTGCTGCAGCTCCTCTTTTCCCCCTGTGTTCAGGTCTCTGTTTTAGCTCCAGAGTGAGACCTCTCACTGCTGGAACATCTTTGTTGGCAGTCGCACATGCTCAGTAGCTAGGTAAGACCACATGCTCAGTAGCTAGGTAAGATCACATGCTCAGTAGCTAGGTAAGGACTACATGCTCAGTAGCTAGGTAAGACCACATGCTCAGTAGCTAGGTAAGATCACATGCTCAGTAGCTAGGTAAGATCACATGCTCAGTAGCTAGGTAAGACCACATGCTCAGTAGCTAGGTAAGATCACATGCTCAGTAGCTAGGTAAGATCACATGCTCAGTAGCTAGGTAAGGACTACATGCTCAGTAGCTAGGTAAGATCACATGCTCAGTAGCTAGGTAAGACCACACGCTCAGTAGCTAGGTAAGACCACATGCTCAGTAGCTAGGTAAGATCACATGCTCAGTAGCTAGGTAAGATCACATGCTCAGTAGCTAGGTAAGACCACATGCTCAGTAGCTAGGTAAGATCACATGCTCAGTAGCTAGGTAAGGACTACATGCTCAGTAGCTAGGTAAGGACTACATGAGCTAGCTAGCTGTTTCTCCATCTTCAGTAGTACAAGGCAGGATTAGCCGGGAGACTTCTTCTAAACGAGGGCGCACTTCCAACTTTGTGGTGAATACCTGCAGAACAGGGACATGGAAGTAGTTCTTTTGGAGATTAGGGTGAACTAGTGTGTGTTGTAGCAGTGTTGTGCCATTGAGAACGAGCTAGCATGCTAACGGTTAGCCCCCTAGCCCCCTCGTCTCGGCTAGTGACGTAGAAAGCCGTGCAGATGTTGACCAGCTCACCCAGAGACTGAAGGCATGACACATTCATCCAAGTTTTATCAAAGTTTGTCAAAAGTGTTCTGAGGCACTTTTCGGACCAACTCGGGGAGACTTTTTTATTTTGTTAATTAACTTTTTTATCGATTCTATTCAGCATTGTCCCATTAGTATTTAACATCTCACACATATGTTTTCCACGTATACAGAGCATACAAATATTTCACAGCAGGGATCATACACATGAATAGACAACAATACACAAACACAAAACCGGTGGAGTTAAGGTGTAGAGCTCCTGGTTATAGTATATATCTTGGTCACCGGTGGAGTTAAGGTGTAGAGCCCCTGGTTATAGTATATATCTTGGTCACCGGTGGAGTTAAGGTGTAGAGCCCCTGGTTATAGTATATATCTTGGTCACCGGTGGAGTTAAGGTGTAGAGCCCCTGGTTATAGTATATATCTTGGTCACCGATGGAGTTAAGGCGTAGAGCCCCTGGTTATAGTATATATCTTGGTCACCGGTGGAGTTAAGGTGTAGAGCCCCTGGTTATAGTATATATCTTGGTCACCGGTGGAGTTAAGGTGTAGAGCCCCTGGTTATAGTATATATCTTGGTCACCGGTGGAGTTAAGGTGTAGAGCCCCTGGTTATAGTGTATATCTTGGTCACCGGTGGAGTGTGAAAGTAACGCCGACAGACGGCGTTGTCCCCTTTTTATGCAGCAATGTAACAGAACACATATACAACCTGTTACGCTAGCATCAAAGTGCCCCTAGCACTCCCATTCAAAAGGCCATTTGACCCAAAAACCAGAACACGGTCCATCTTAAAAGTGGCGCTTCCGTCTTAAATATGCTTTTAAACGATAGTTTGACTCGGGTACATTCACAACAAAAGACCCTAGGTTGCATTTTTGCGAGAGTTGGGCGTTAAGTCCGGGCGGAGACTCTGTGATTTGCTCAGGAAGTGATCCACGGCCCGAGGGAGAGCAGCGAGGAGCAGTTTCTATTATTATAGCCGAAGCGGAGTCTCTGAACCAGCAGAGATGCATTACAGGGACAAGCAGATGCATGCAGGGTAATTTTAGCCCTCCCTCCCCCTTCGCAGAGAAGGGACGGAGTCAAAAGTGGGTCGTTTTTAGAGCCGAGTGAAGCGTAAAGGGGTAATTAAGGTGCAGACTTGAGGACAGATGCATGTACTACTTTAAACGTGATGGACAGGTTTCATCTTTTCCACCTTTTTAATATTTTGCGCTCAGATCTCCACGTTCATCTCTGAAGCAGAAACGCTTAAAAAGTCATTTCTGTTGCCATTACACATTTAAGACTTAAACTTAACCCTTGTGTTGACCTCGGGTCACATTGACCCGTTCATCAGGAAATATGGGACGTAGAAATAAGCGCTGAAAATGTGTAGAGGAACATTTTTAAAATTTTAAACGTTGGAAAAAGCAAAAACAAATTGTGGAAATAAAGGGTTGGAGGGACTTATAACTTTACTTCAAAGGCACACATTGATATATCTGTCTTTGTATTTCTGTAGTGTGTGTGTGTGTGTGTGTGTGTGTGTGTGTGTGTGTGTGTGTGTGTGTGTGTGTGTGTGTGTGTGTGTGTGTGTGTGTGTGTGTGTGTGTGTGTGTGTGTG
>CM042324.1:1944795-1947295 GCA_023566125.1 Zingel zingel | reverse complement strand
CAGAGGATTGGTCCTCCCGGCGAGTCTGGACACGCTCGCTGTAACGGCGGTCTGTGGGTCTGATGACGGACGGACGGCGAGGACGGAGACTCCCAGCTGCAGACTTTCTGTTTTCTCTCAAGTCACGTGTTGTTTCTCCGTGCTCGGGATCAGAGGTCACATGACGTTGCTCGCTGCTCTCTCTCGTCTTCCATATCTGGGCAGGAATAACTCCCAGCAGCCCCCTCTCTCTCGCTCTCTCTCTCTGTCATGGTCTCTAACAGTCCTCTCACGGTGAACAGGTCACATGGTCTCTAACAGTCCTCTCACGGTGAACAGGTCACATGGTCTCTAACAGTCCTCTCACGGTGAACAGGTCACATGGTCTCTAACAGTCCTCTCACGGTGAACAGGTCACATGGTCTCTAACAGTCCTCTCACGGTGAACAGGTCACATGGTCTCTAACAGTCCTCTCACGGTGAACAGGTCACATGGTCTCTAACGGTCCTCTCACGGTGAACAGGTCACATGGTCTCTAACAGTCCTCTCACGGTGAACAGGTCACATGGTCTCTAACAGTCCTCTCACGGTGAACAGGTCACATGGTCTCTAACAGTCCTCTCACGGTGAACAGGTCACATGGTCTCTAACAGTCCTCTCACGGTGAACAGGTCACATGGTCTCTAACAGTCCTCTCACGGTGAACAGGTCACATGGTCTCTAACGGTCCTCTCACGGTGAACAGGTCACATGGTCTCTAACGGTCCTCTCACGGTGAACAGGTCACATGGTCTCTAACAGTCCTCTCACGGTGAACAGGTCACATGGTCTCTAACGGTCCTCTCACGGTGAACAGGTCACATGGTCTCTAACGGTCCTCTCACGGTGAACAGGTCACATGGTCTCTAACAGTCCTCTCACGGTGAACAGGTCACATGGTCTCTAACAGTCCTCTCACGGTGAACAGGTCACATGGTCTCTAACAGTCCTCTCACGGTGAACAGGTCACATGGTCTCTAACGGTCCTCTCACGGTGAACAGGTCACATGGTCTCTAACAGTCCTCTCACGGTGAACAGGTCACATGGTCTCTAACAGTCCTCTCACGGTGAACAGGTCACATGGTCTCTAACGGTCCTCTCACGGTGAACAGGTCACATGGTCTCTAACAGTCCTCTCACGGTGAACAGGTCACATGGTCTCTAACGGTCCTCTCACGGTGAACAGGTCACATGGTCTCTAACAGTCCTCTCACGGTGAAGTCCTGCACGGACCAACAGCTGGCGGCTGCTCGCTCTGCCTGCACGCTGCTGCGGTTCAGCGGCTAACGAGCGAGCTAACTGCTAACAGACACCGCTGCCACCAACAACCAACACACATTCTGTCATTATATATGTCATCTATAAAGGGCGGTGAGGTTGGTGGGGACGGTGGGGACGGTGGGGACGGTGAGGTTGGTGGGGACGGTGGGGACGGTGGGGGTCGGTGAGGGACGGTGAGGGTCGGTGGGGGCGGTGGGGACGGTGAGGGTCGGTGGGGACGGTGAGGGACGGTGAGGGTCGGTGGGGTCGGTGGGGACGGTGAGGGGCGGTGGGGACGGTGAGGGTCGGTGGGGGCGGTGGGGACGGTGAGGGGCGGTGAGGGTCGGTGGGGACGGTGAGGGACGGTGGGGACGGTGAGGGGCGGTGGGGACGGTGGGGGACGGTGAGGGTCGGTGGGGGCGGTGGGGGACGGTGAGGGTCGGTGGGGACGGTGAGGGTCGGTGGGGACGGTGAGGGGCGGTGGGGACGGTGGGGGACGGTGAGGGTCGGTGGGGACGGTGAGGGACGGTGAGGGCGGTGGGGGCGGTGAGGGTCGGTGAGGACGGTGAGGGCGGTGGGGGCGGTGAGGGTCGGTGAGGACGGTGAGGGTCGGTGGGGACGGTGAGGGTCGGTGGGGGCGGTGAGCACGGTGAGGGACGGTGGGGACGGTGAGGGACGGTGAGGGCGGTGGGGGCGGTGAGGGTCGGTGAGGACGGTGAGGGTCGGTGGGGACGGTGAGGGTCGGTGGGGACGGTGGGGACGGTGGGGACGGTGAGGACGGTGAGGGGCGGTGGGGGACGGTGAGGGACGGTGAGGGTCGGTGGGGACGGTGGGGACGGTGGGGGCGGTGGGGACGGTGAGGGTCGGTGGGGACGGTGAGGGACGGTGAGGGCGGTGGGGGCGGTGAGGGTCGGTGGGGGCGGTGAGGGTCGGTGGGGGCGGTGAGGGACGGTGGGGACGGTGAGGGTCGGTGGGGTCGGTGGGGACGGTGAGGGGACGGTGGGGACGGTGAAGGACGGTGAGGGACGGTGGGGGCGGTGGGGACGGTGAGGGACGGTGAGGGGCGGTGAGGGTCGGTGGGGACGGTGAGGGACGGTGAGGGTCGGTGGGGACGGTGAGGGACGGTGAGGGGCGGTGGGGACGGTGGGGGACGGTGAGGGTCGGTGGGGACGGTGGGGGACGGTGAGGGACGGTGGGGACGGTGAGGGACGGTGGGGGCG
>CM042324.1:1919795-1934795 GCA_023566125.1 Zingel zingel | reverse complement strand
CTACGTGTGATGTTGTGGTCTACGTGTGATGTTGTGGTCTACGTGTGATGTTGTGGTGTTGTGGTCTACGTGTGATGTTGCGGTCTACGTGTGATGTTGCGGTCTACGTGTGATGTTGCGGTCTACGTGTGATGTTGCGGTCTACGTGTGATGTTGCGGTCCACGTGTGATGTTGCGGTCTACGTGTGATGTTGCGGTCTACGTGTGATGTTGCGGTCTACGCGTGATGTTGCGGTCTACGCGTGATGTTGCGGTCTACGCGTGATGTTGCGGTCCACGCGTGATGTTGCGGTCCACGCGTGATGTTGCGGTCCACGCGTGATGTTGCGGTCCACGCGTGATGTTGCGGTCCACGCGTGATGTTGCGGTCCACGCGTGATGTTGCGGTCTACGTGTGATGTTGTGGTTTGTGGTCTACGTGTGATGTTGTGGTCTACGTGTGATGTTGCGGTCTACGTGTGATGTTGCGGTCTACGCGTGATGTTGCGGTCTACGCGTGATGTTGCGGTCTACGCGTGATGTTGCGGTCCACGCGTGATGTTGCGGTCTACGTGTGATGTTGTGGTTTGTGGTCTACGTGTGATGTTGTGGTCTACGTGTGATGTTGCGGTCTACGTGTGATGTTGCGGTCTACGTGTGATGTTGCGGTCTACGTGTGATGTTGCGGTCCACGTGTGATGTTGCGGTCCACGTGTGATGTTGCGGTCCACGTGTGATGTTGCGGTCCACGTGTGATGTTGCGGTCCACGTGTGATGTTGTGGTTTACGTGTGATGTTGCGGTCCACGTGTGATGTTGTGATGTTGTGGTCCACGTGTGATGTTGTGGTCCACGTGTGATGTTGTGGTCCACGTGTGATGTTGTGATGTTGTGGTCTACGTGTGATGTTGTGGTCCACGTGTGATGTTGTGATGTTGTGGTCTACGTGTGATGTTGTGGTCCACGTGTGATGTTGTGATGTTGTGGTCTACGTGTGATGTTGTGGTCCACGTGTGATGTTGTGATGTTGTGGTGTTGTGGTCTACGTGTGATGTTGTGGTCTACGTGTGATGTTGTGGTCTACGTGTGATGTTGCGGTCTACGTGTGATGTTGCGGTCTACGTGTGATGTTGCGGTCTACGTGTGATGTTGCGGTCTACGTGTGATGTTGCGGTCCACGTGTGATGTTGCGGTCCACGTGTGATGTTGTCGTCTACGTGTGATGTTGTGGTCCACGTGTGATGTTGCGGTCCACGTGTGATGTTGCGGTCTACGTGTGATGTTGCGGTCTACGTGTGATGTTGCGGTCTACGTGTGATGTTGCGGTCTACGTGTGATGTTGCGGTCTACGTGTGATGTTGTGGTCCACGTGTGATGTTGTGGTCCACGTGTGATGTTGTGGTCCACGTGTGATGTTGTGGTCCACGTGTGATGTTGTGGTCTACGTGTGATGTTGTGGTCCACGTGTGATGTTGCGGTCCACGTGTGATGCTGTGGTCTACGTGTGATGTTGTGGTCCACGTGTGATGTTGTGGTTTACGTGTGATGTTGCGGTCCACGTGTGATGTTGTGATGTTGTGGTCCACGTGTGATGTTGTGGTCCACGTGTGATGTTGTGGTCCACGTGTGATGTTGTGATGTTGTGGTCTACGTGTGATGTTGTGATGTTGTGGTGTTGTGGTCTACGTGTGATGTTGTGGTCTACGTGTGATGTTGTGGTCTACGTGTGATGTTGTGGTCTACGTGTGATGTTGTGGTCTACGTGTGATGTTGCGGTCCACGTGTGATGTTGTGGTCTACGTGTGATGTTGTGGTCCACGTGTGATGTTGTGGTTTACGTGTGATGTTGCGGTCCACGTGTGATGTTGTGATGTTGTGGTCCACGTGTGATGTTGTGGTCCACGTGTGATGTTGTGGTCCACGTGTGATGTTGTGATGTTGTGGTCTACGTGTGATGTTGTGGTCCACGTGTGATGTTGTGATGTTGTGGTGTTGTGGTCTACGTGTGATGTTGTGGTCTACGTGTGATGTTGTGGTCTACGTGTGATGTTGTGGTCTACGTGTGATGTTGTGGTCTACGTGTGATGTTGTGGTCTACGTGTGATGTTGTGGTCCACGTGTGATGTTGTGGTTTACGTGTGATGTTGTGGTCCACGTGTGATGTTGTGGTCCACGTGTGATGTTGTGGTCTACGTGTGATGTTGTGGTCTACGTGTGATGTTGCGTCTGCCAGGACCTCCTGGGCAAGAACCATTCATGTTTTAACAGCTACCTACTAGGGCTTTGACTCCGAACTTCGTTATTCGAATATAATTCGAATATAAAAAAAAAAATGATATTCGAACGAATATTAGGCAGCCCTTAATATTCGAATATCGAACATGTTATTGGCATTATTCTTTGTAAATGTGTCTGCTTGTAAACCTTGTTTCGAGGCTTTTTCACGCATTTCAAAATGTAACTACACGCCGCGGCGACGCACGTCGCTCGGCCGCGGCGTGGTAGCGCCCCCCCCCCCCCCCCCCCGACACACACACACACACACACACACACACACACACACACACACACACACACACACACACACACACACACACACACACACACACACACACACACAGACAGACAGACAGACTCGATGCACACACCAGCGCACAAGTATGAACATCAGACCACTTACGTACGGTGTTAACATGTTGACATATTAACATATTATGTTGACATGTTAATATGTCAACATGTTGACATATTAACATATTATGTTGACATGTTAATATGTCAACATGTTGACATATTAACATATTATGTTGACATGTTAATATGTCAACATGTTGACATATTAACATGTCAACTTAATATGTTAACATGTTGACATATTAACATGTCAACTTAATATGTTAACATGTTGACATATTAACATGTCAACTTAATGTTAACATGTTGACATATTAACATGTCAACTTAATATGTTAACATGTTGACATATTAACATGTCAACTTAATATGTTAACATGTTGACATATTAACATGTCAACTTAATATGTTAACATGTTGACATATTAACATGTCAACTTAATGTTAACATGTTGACATATTAACATGTCAACTTAATATGTTAACATGTTGACATATTAACATGTCAACATAATATGTTAACATGTTGACATATTAACATGTCAACATGTTGACATATTAACATATTATGTTGACATGTTAATATGTCAACATGTTGACATATTAACATGTCAACTTAATATGTTAACATGTTGACATATTAACATGTCAACATGTTGACATATTAACATATTATGTTGACATGTTGACATGTTAATATGTTGACATGTTAATATGTCGACATGTCAACATAATATGTTAATATGTTGACATGTCAACATAATATGTTAATATGTTGACATGTTAACATGTCAACATATTAACATGTCAACATATTAACATGTCAACATGTCAACATAATATGTTAATATGTTGACATATTAACATGTCAACATGTTAACATATTAACATATTATGTTGACATGTTAATATGTCAACATGTTAACATGTTGATATATTAACATGTCAACATGTTAACATATTAACATATTATGTTGACATGTTAATATGTTGACATGTTAATATGTCAACATGTTAACATGTTGACATATTAACATGTTAACATATTAACATGTTGACATGTTAACATGTTAACATGTTAACATGTTGACATGTTAATATGTTGACATGTTGACATGTTGACATGTTAATATGTTAATATGTTGACATGTTAACATGTTGACATGTTAACATGTTGACATGTTAATATGTTGACATGTTAACATATTAACATGTCAACTTAATATGTTAACATGTTGACATATTAACATGTCAACATGTTGACATATTAACATATTATGTTGACATGTTGACATGTTAATATGTTGACATGTTAATATGTCGACATGTCAACATAATATGTTAATATGTTGACATGTCAACATAATATGTTAATATGTTGACATGTTAACATGTCAACATATTAACATGTCAACATATTAACATGTCAACATGTCAACATAATATGTTAATATGTTGACATATTAACATGTCAACATGTTAACATATTAACATATTATGTTGACATGTTAATATGTCAACATGTTAACATGTTGATATATTAACATGTCAACATGTTAACATATTAACATATTATGTTGACATGTTAATATGTTGACATGTTAATATGTCAACATGTTAACATGTTGACATATTAACATGTTAACATATTAACATGTTGACATGTTAACATGTTAACATGTTAACATGTTGACATGTTAATATGTTGACATGTTGACATGTTGACATGTTAATATGTTAATATGTTGACATGTTAACATGTTGACATGTTAACATGTTGACATGTTAATATGTTGACATGTTAACATATTAACATGTCAACATGTTAACATGTCGACATGTTAATATGTTGACATGTTAATATGTTGACATGTTAACATGTCAACATATTAACATGTCAACATATTAACATGTCAACATATTAACATGTCAACATATTAACATGTCAACATGTCAACATGTCAACATGTTGACATGTTAACATGTTGACATGTTAACATGTTGACATGTTAACATGTTGACATGTTAATATGTTGACATGTTAATATGTTGACATGTTGACATGTTAATATGTTGACATGTTGACATGTTAATATGTTGACATGTTGACATGTTAATATGTTGACATGTTGACATGTTAATATGTTGACATGTTGACATGTTAATATGTTGACATGTTGACATGTTAATATGTTGACATGTTGACATGTTAATATGTTAATATGTTGACATGTTGACATGTTAATATGTTGACATGTTGACATGTTAATATGTTGACATGTTGACATGTTAATATGTTGACATGTTAATATGTTAACATGTTAATATGTTGACATATTAACATGTCAACATGTTAAGCCTTAACACTAGAGATGACCGAGCCTCCTCCTCGTCCTCCTGAAGGAACACGGTTTCCCAGCATGCCGTTCTGCAGATCAAGTTGCTGGGTTGATGCTGCCAAGGGTTGCGACATGTTGCTAGGCGACGCCCCCAGATTTCCCACCGCAGACCGGCAGCTGGACCACTTCTCTCTCCTCTTTCCTCCCCCTCTCTCCTCCCTCTCTCCTCTCTCTCCTCTCTTTCCTCCCCCTCTCTCCTCTCTTTCCTCCCCCTCTCTCCTCCCTTTCCTCCCCCTCTCTCCTCTCTCTCCTCTCTTTCCTCCCCCTCTCTCCTCTCTTTCCTCCCCCTCTCTTTCCTCCCTCTCTCTCCTCTCTTTCCTCCCCCTCTCTCCTCTCTTTCCTCCCTTTCTCCTCTCTTTCCTCCCTCTCTCTCCTCTCTTTCCTCCCCCTCTCTCTCCTCTCTTTCCTCCCTCTCTCTCCTCTCTTTCCTCCCCCTCTCTCCTTTCTTTCCTCCCCCTCTCTCCTCTCTTCCCTCCCTTTCTCCTCTCTCCCTCTCTTTCCTCCCCTCTCTCCCTCTCTCTCCTCTCTTTCCTCCCTCTCTCTCCTCTCTTTCCTCCCTCTCTCTCCTCTCTTTCCTCCCCCTCTCCCCTCTCTTTCCTCCCCCTCTCCCCTCTCTTTCCTCCCCCTCTCTCCTCTCTTTCCTCCCTCTCTCCCCTCTCTCCTCTCTTTCCTCCCTCTCTCTCCTCTCTTTCCTCCCTCTCTTTCCTCCCTCTCTCCCCTCTCTTTCCTCCCCCTCTCTCCTCTCTTTCCTCCCTCTCTCCCCTCTCTTTCCTCCCTCTCTCTCCTCTCTTTCCTCCCTCTCTCCCCTCTCTTTCCTCCCCCTCTCTCCTCTCTTTCCTCCCCCTTCTCTCTCCTCTCTTTCCTCCCTCTCTCCCCTCTCTTTCCTCCCCCTTCTCTCTCCTCTCTCTCCTCTCTCCCCTCTCTTTCCTCCCCCTCTCTCCTCTCTTTCCTCCCCCTCTCTCCTCTCTTTCCTCCCTCTCTCTCCTCTCTTTCCTCCCTCTCTTTCCTCCCTCTCTCCCCTCTCTTTCCTCCCCCTCTCTCCTCTCTTTCCTCCCTCTCTCCCCTCTCTCCTCCCTCAGTCTGTTTCTTCACTCTCTGCAGTTGTTGCAGAATAACTAAAGAATCTGTTTTCATTTGTCTTTCCGTTCAGTTTGTTGCGTAACATTTGTTCCTCCGTTCTCGGTCTGAAGAACATTTAGTGCCCCCCCCCCCCGGTGTAACGTTTTGTGTTGATTTTCGGACGTTTCTGGCTCTTTGTTTTGAGTGAAGCTGCTTTTAGTTCAGAGCATCTTCGTTATAACACAAAGAAAGGAACCGCTGATGCTGTGCTCTACATGTTTGTCCCTTTTTCTATATTTATATATATATATATATGTTATTTTCCCCACATTTCTGTTGCATTTTTCCACATTTTTGTCCCTTTTTATATATATATGTTATTTTCCCCACATCTTTGATGCTTTTTTCTATATTTTTGATGCTTTTTTCTACATTTTTGATACTTTTTTTCTACATTTGTGTTGCATATTTCTACATGTCTCTCCCTTTCTATATGTATCTGTTATTTTCTCCACATTTCTGTTGCATTTTTCCACATATTTGTCCCTTTTTCTATATATATCTGTTATTTTCCCCACATTTTTGATGCTTTTTTCTACATTTTTGATACTTCTTTCTACATTTCTGTTGCATTTTTCCACATTTTTGTCCCTTTTTATATATATATCTGTTATTTTCTCCACATTTCTGTTGCATTTTTCCACATATTTGTCCCTTTTTCTATATATATCTGTTATTTTCCCCACATTTTTGATGCTTTTTTCTACATTTTTGATACTTCTTTCTACATTTCTGTTGCATTTTTCCACATTTTTGTCCCTTTTTCTATATATATCTGTTATTTTCTTCACATTTTTGATGCTTTTTTCTATATTTTTGATGCTTTTTTTCTACATTTTTGATACTTCTTTCTACATTTCTGTTGCATTTTTCTACATTTTTGTCCCTTTTTCTATATATATCTGTTATTTTCCCCACATTTTTGATGCTTTTTTCTATATTTTTGATGCTTTTTTCTACATTTTTGATACTTCTTTCTACATTTGTGTTGCATTTTTCTACATGTCTGTCCCTTTTTCTATATATCTGTTATTTTCCCCACATTTCTGTTGCATTTTTCTATATTTTTGTTGCATTTTTCTACATTTTTGTCCCTTTTTTGCGCATTTTCTCGGTTCTTACATAACTTCCATTTTTTACCCTTTTTTTGTACTAAGTAGTAACTAACGTGTGAGGCACTTTCTTTTAGTTAGAGCACCTTAAAAAGGAGCCGCTGATGCTTTCTTCTACATTTTTGTTGCTTTTTTCCACATTTTTGTCCCTTTCTCTGTATGTATCTGTTATTTTTTCCATATTTTTGTTTATTTTTTTGACATAATGATCCCTCAGAGGTCTGAGCGCATTATCTCGGTTCTTACATAACTTCTTTTGAGATCTGGTGTTTGGATTACAACTCATCCTGGAAACTGTCTTTCAAACCAAAAGTCCAACCAGAGACGGCCTAGAAAGTCAGTCACTTCCTGTCTGTGTGTCCCGTGTTTGCCGACGTTCTTGATGCTTCTTTTTGACGGTTTTGTCGCTGTTTTCAACGTTTGCTGCTATGCAACATTTTTGTTGATTGTTCTGACATTTTTGGCACTTTTTTTTGTACTAAGTTGCTAACGTGTGAGGCGCTTTCTCTTAGTTAGAGCATCTTTGTTATAACACTGATGTTCCTCCCTGTTTGTGAGTCGAGACTTGTTGTAATGCAGCAGAAGTGATGGAGATGAACAGATTTAGCTCCGCAGCTCAGCTGTAAACTTCCTTATTTGTCTTGTCGGCACAAAGCTATTTATACCGAAGCCAGCTCTCTTTTTAGGAGGCGTCAGACGGCTGTTTGTCGCTCTTTGACATTCCTGCTGTCTGTCATCTCTCCGGGCTCCGAGTGGGAAATAACCAGCAGCTGAGACATACCGCCTTAATAAGCGGCCGTCCACCTTAACAACCAGCCATCACTCAGTTTTATTCTGGCGAAGCGTACAGTTCGTTAGGGCTCGTGACGCCCGAAAATAAATCAGTGTCACGTCTCTGTGAGATTATGTGTCTGTCTGTATTCATATAAATACTTTCACAGAGGTGGAGGAAGTATTCAGATCCTCTACTGCAGTAAAAGTACTAAAACTGGTGGATATCACATTATTAATTATAACACACTGTTCACTGCCTTTTAAATGAGATTCAAACCAGGACAATGACTGTTTGGATGAATTGAACTTAGCTAATTTTGAAATGAAGGTGCTGTGATTTACTGCACCAACTACATTTCCCTTGTCAAGTGATTGTTTGATATTTTCGGTTAATAAACAGGTAGCAGATTCTGTGGAATGGTTGTTCCTGAATCCAAATTACAGAGGACTCAGATAATGGTTTGTCTCAAGGTAGACTATCTTCTCCAGGACTTTAGACCAAACTGGAAGAAGACTAATAGGTCTATAATCGCCATAGACAGTATATATAATGGACCAGCAGGTCCCGTGTCTCTGGACGGAGACCAGTGAAGGATGTTAGAAGCTCTTTTCCGGTGATGGCTGAGCGTTACTGAGCAGCCTCCAACTGAGCTTGAAGACGTAGATGTGACGTGAGCAACCTGTCTGAAAGTTGGAAGTCTTCTGGTAGCTGTGCCAAGAGAAATCTCAATCATTCCCAATCTAGCAGAGACGGAGAGCGTAGGTATATGTAAGGAGAGAACATAGGCACAGGCTAATTACTGATCACTAACATGATAGTTAACATTAGTAATTACACTTAAACAGCTAATGGAAGTCCAAACTGCCTGAGAGCTTCTCCTGGACTATACGGTAATTCCTCTACTATGAGACAGTAAGTCTCGTGGTTATGACCCAATCGTTAGCCTATTTTTATAACAACGTCTGCTACGGAGCCATAACGTGAGCTACAAGGTAATGGAGCCTTTTATACATTGTCGTGTTTCTTTAGAAATAAACAACGGACAAATAGAGTCTTTAAACGCTTCAGATGTAAAGTTATTCTCTGTCAAAGTGACGTCAGAATGAATGGCAGTCAATGGGATGCTAACGGGAGCTGATGGCTTGGTAGCATCAGAATGAATGGCAGTCAATGGGATGCTAATGGGAGGTGATGGCTTGGTAGCATCAGAATGGCGCCATAGGAGCTACGCTACCTTACGCCCTTAGGTTTTGGCAGATCTACTCGTAGACATGGGGCTGTAATGAAGGATGGTCATTGTTGAGAGCGTTCCTACAGCTGCTTCCTCCACCAACGCCCGACTCTCTCTCTCTTTATGAGTCATGCAGAATCCTCTCGTATGGTCCGTACGAGCGTCCGGCAGCTGCAGGAAGCTCGTGCACGTTCTCAGCTGAGTCAACACTGTTTAACTGTACACATTTGTTTGCCATCAATCATCTGCAGCTCTGTGCACGGACGTGTTTTCTTCTTCCTGATGTTAGAAACTCCTCCGGGAATCCCAAACGTCCAGCTGGGAACGCACATTTAAACCATTTTACGGGACTTTGTTCTTTGACTTCACTGCATTTCACCGGTCAGTCAGTACATGTAGTCAACAAGCATTGTTACAAGTTACTTTGGTCTATAGAATGGAAATTCATGTGGAGACACAGGTGTAGATTTCGGGTGGGGGGGAGGGGATATGTGCCCACCCCCCAATATTTAGAAAGGGTAGATTTGTCCCCTTCTAAAAATATTAAAGAACCCACTACAGATATCCGTTCAGGGGCTCAAAATATACACCGAAAACATTTTTCTCAATTTTCCGACTTTTTTTCTAAAAATATTTTGACTTTTTTTCGCACAATTTTTCAACTTTTTTCTCAAATTTATTTTCCGACTTTTTTTCTAAAAATATTTTGACTTTTTTTCTAAAAATATTTTGACTTTTTTTCGCACAATTTTTCAACTTTTTTTCTCATTTATTTTCCGACTTTTTTTCTAAAAATATTTTGACTTTTTCGCACAATTTTTCAACTTTTTTCTCAAATTTATTTTCCGACTTTTTTTCTAAAAATATTTTGACTTTTTTTCTAAAAATATTTTGACTTTTTCGCACAATTTTTTTTTACTTTTTTTCTCATTTATTTTCCGACTTTTTTTCTAAAAATATTTTGACTTTTTCGCACAATTTTTCAACTTTTTTCTCAAATTTATTTTCCGACTTTTTTTCTAAAAATATTTTGACTTTTTTTCTAAAAATATTTTGACTTTTTTTCGCACAATTTTTCAACTTTTTTTCTCATTTATTTTCCGACTTTTTTTCTAAAAATATTTAGACTTTTTTTCGCACAATTTTTCGACTTCTTTTCTCAAATTTATTTTCCGACTTTTTTTCTAAAAATATTTAGACTTTTTTTCGCACATTTTTTCAACTTTTTTTCTCATAAATTTCAATTTTTCTCTCAAATATTTTGACTTTTTTTTTCAAAATGTTCTGCTTTAAGTTGTGCTTAAATGTAGTGGCTTCTTCCTCGGCTTGTGCTTCACCTTTCCACCAAGTTTCATGAAAATCGGCCCAGTAGCTTTTCTGCAGAACAGACCGACGACCCGAACTGAAAACATGATTTTCTTTGACAGAGACAACAAGAGCTCCCTGTATTCTGACAGGTCAGCTTCCTGTTTTAAAGCCCTGGGGTGAAAGCGCTCGCTCTCTGAGTCCCAGCTGACAGAAGAAATCCGTTTCACATTCCCAGCAGTTAGACAAGGATTTAACATCGGCGTGCAAACGTCACAGGAGGAGGCAGAAGTCTTCCTGAGTGGGAGGATAAGTGTCCGCTACATTATTCAAACCGAGACACTTTCATGAGCAGATTTCTTCCCTCAAAACTTGCTTTCATTACAAGTATTTACTTCAGTGGATTGATGGATGGATTGATGGATGGATGGGTAGATGGGTAGATGGGTAGATGGATGGGTAGATGGGTAGATAGATGGATGGGTAGATAGGTAGATGGATGGGTAGATAGGTAGATGGATGGGTAGATAGGTAGATGGATGGGTAGATGGGTAGATATATGGGTGGATAGGTAGATGGATAGATATAGATGGGTGGGTAGATGGATAGATATAGATGGATGGGTAGATGGATAGATATAGATGGATGGATAGATGGATAGATATAGATGGATGGGTAGATGGATAGATATGGATGGATGGGTAGATGGATAGATATAGATGGATGGGTAGATGGATAGATATAGATGGATGGATGGATGGGTAGCTAGATGGGTGGATGGATGGATATATGATAGATGGATATATGGATAGATGGATATATGGATGGATGGATGGATATATGGATAGATGGATATATGGATGGATGGATGGATATATGGATAGATGGATATATGGATGGATGGATGGATATATGGATAGGTGGATGGATGGATGGATAGATAGATATTATGGTCAAGAAAAGATGCTAAATAAAAAATAAGGTGCTCTATCTAATATAAAAACTATAGCAGTGCTAGGATACATTTAAAAAAAGACAGCATTACATATGGACAATATAAGCATTAAGCATTAAATATGGACAATATAAGCATTACATATGGACAATATAAGCATTAAGCATTAAATATGGACAATATAAGCATTACATATGGACAATATAAGCATTATATATGGACAATATAAGCATTACATATGGACAATATAAGCATTACATATGGACAATATAAGCATTACATATGGACAATATAAGCATTACATATGGACAATATAAGCATTAAGCATTAAATATGGACAATATAAGCATTAAGCATTACATATGGACAATATAAGCATTACATATGGACAATATAAGCATTAAGCATTACATATGTACAATATAAGCATTACATATGTACAATATAAGCATTAAGCATTAAATATGGACAATATAAGCATTAAATATGGACAATATAAGCATTAAATATGGACAATATAAGCATTAAGCATTACATATGGACAATATAAGAGAATAAAGTAGACTGTAGGATAGACACAAATCAACAGTAAGTATTAGAGGTTTGTGGCCAAAATGCTGGAGCCCACAAGGTTAAAGGTCTGTTTGAGGGTTAAGACTTGGTTTTAGGATTAGGGTTAGAATTAGGTTATGGTTAGGGTGAGGGTAAGGGTTAAGGTTAGGCATCTAGTGGTGATGGTTAAGGTTAGGGTAAGGGGCTAGGGAATGCATTATGTCAATGACGGGTCCCCACAAAGATAGTGAAACGCACGTGTGTGTGTGGATACTTACACACTTTTACTGAAGTAACATTTCCAATGCAGGACTTTTACTTGTATCAGAGTATTTCTACAGGGTGGTATTAGTACTTTTACTGCAGTAAAGGATCTGAATACTTCTCCCAGCGCTGCCTTTCTTCAGACTCTGTGTTTGTCCTCTGCCAGCTGCAGAATAAAAACTTTCCTGGCAGATTAACTTCCTGCTGATACGGAAAACAAAGTTATCTCTGGCCTTCGCTCTTGACTTGACTTTCCCATGAGCCTTTTTCACACAAGCAGCAATGTTGAGTAACTTTCTTTCGCCCTCCTCCGCGAAGACTGCAACAACAGGTGTCCTTGAGTCATTCTCTCCATCTGGCTCTCGTACCGTTAACGCCAAGGATATACAAATCAGATGGTGTTGTGTCACAGGCTTTTCGTGTTTCCCACAGACCTGAAACCTCCTCCCTGTTCACCAACGCTGAGCCAAGCTTTCAGACACTCAAGGAATCTATTTCTGCAGAATATTTCACACATCTGTGCATCGCTGCAAAGATTAGTATCCGTTAGAGATGATCCAATGCCATTAGTTTTAGATATATGTGAACTTTTGCATGTTAAACATACAGAGACGCCACAGAACCGTCTTCCCTCCTTACGTACGTAACTTAAAGGAGAATTCCCATCAATTTCAACCCGTAGCTCTGTTTTTAAATGTGGAGAGCTCTCAGTAGTGAGAAAAGCTAAACCAATCGGTGCTGCCTAGTAGGGCTGCAGCTATCGATTCTTTTAGTAATCGATTAATCTATCACTTAATCGATCGATTAATCGGATATTTTTTTTTATTTTTATTTTTTTTTAAGTTTTTAAACAACCACAACTAGACCTATATGTAAATATTAGTTATACTTAACCTATTTACATTTATATATTTGATTATAATGTCACACACTTATGCTATTAGATCGTTGATCAGCTGTTTCTCCAGAGAGAGAGAGAGAGAGAGAGAGAGAGAGAGAGAGAGAGAGAGAGAGAGAGAGAGAGAGAGACACAGAGAGAGAGACAGAGAGAGAGAGAGAGAGAGAGAGAGAGAGACAGAGAGAGGAGAGAGAGAGACAGACAGAGAGGGAGACAGAGACAGAGAGGGAGAGGGAGAGAGACAGAGAGACACACACAGAGAGAGAGAGAGAGAGAGGAGGGAGGAGAGAGAGAGAGAGAGACAGAGAGAGAGAGAGAGAGAGAGCATCAATCAGCTGTTGTTCTGAAGGCTAGTCAGCTCAGCGTCAGGTCGTGGTCACCTCTACGTATTTCCTTGTCTCTGATTCTGGTAGTTGTTGTGTCCGATGTGATGTCATCGTCCATACGACTCTGTGATTGGCTGTTGTCGGTCCTCTTCGTGGAACGGATGATGAAGTCAGACTCCATGTTCTCTGTTGAGATGCTAAAGCTCTGACGTCGTGCTATTATTGTGCTAAGCTAGTTTGATGTTGCAGTAGACCCACTGTCCAGAGTTTGAGTTGTAATTGCGTCTGAACTGACTCCAACCTTTGGACCCTTCCTGTGGTCTCCTCCAGCCGGTCTCTTCTCTCAGCCCTCACTAGTTACCTCTGGCATGTGTCTGAACTGACTCCAACCTTTGGACCCTTCCTGTGGTCTCCTCCAGCCGGTCTCTCCTCTCAGCCAATCACTAGTTACCTCTGGCATGTGTCTGAACTGACTCCAACCTTTGGACCTTCCTGTGGTCTCCTCCAGCCGGTCTCTCCTCTCAGCCCTCACTAGTTACCTCTGGCATGTGTCTGAACTGACTCCAACCTTTGGACCCCTTCCTGTGGTCTCCTCCAGCCGGTCTCTTCTCTCAGCCCTCACTAGTTACCTCTGGCATGTGTCTGAACTGACTCCAACCTTTGGACCCTTCCTGTGGTCTCCTCCAGCCGGTCTCTCCTCTCAGCCAATCACTAGTTACCTCTGGCATGTGTCTCCAGCAGCAGACGGAGCCGTCTGGTGAGCGACGGTAGCGGGAACGCCGTCCGTCAGCGATACGTTAGTAACGCTGATGTAACCGAGCTTCCAGGCAAGGCATTTTGCATCCAGGATTTGTTGTAATCGAGTTATTCGAGGAATCGTTTCAGCCCTACTGCCAACACCGTGTTATCCTGCTAGCGTTAGCACCCAACAGGCTTGAAAGGGGCAAGTTTTAAACGTGCGTTAAGCCTCTTAACATGTTCAAAATGTCATTATAAGGGCCGACACACGTGAAGAGATTCCTTCTGCGGGAGCACAGTGAATCTGACTGCAGGAGATGTGAAAGAAATGCATCCAAGTTGTGTTAATTCATCTTTATTTAGTTCTGTTGTTGAGACGGCAGTAAGACGAGTTCTTAGGGACCGTCTACGAACTACAACACCGAAAAGACATGCAACAGAAATACGAATTCATTTAATAATTAAATAAGGTAGTGTCTCCAAACTCGTCTTGCCATCTCACCGCCACACGTTTGTTAATTGACGGGTTTGTTTCTATAACGTGGCGTCCATGTTGTGGTCTGTTTCTCTAACGTGGCGTCCATGTTGTGTCTGTTTCTCTAACGTGGCGTCCATGTTGTGTCTGTTTCTCTAACGTGGCGTCCATGTTGTGTCTGTTTCTCTAACGTGGCGTCCATGTTGTGTCTGTTTCTCTAACGTGGCGTCCATGTTGTG
>CM042324.1:1868701-1903701 GCA_023566125.1 Zingel zingel | reverse complement strand
ATATTCTGACTTTGTTTCTTGAAATATTTTGACTTTATTTCTTGAAATATTTTGACTTTATTTCTTGAAATATTTTGACTTTATTTCTTGAAAAATTCTGACTTTGTTTCTTGAAATATTTTGACTTTATTTCTTGAAATATTTGGACTTTATTTCTTGAAATATTTGGACTTTATTTCTTGACAAATTCTGACTTTATTTCTTGAAATATTTTGACTTTATTTCTTGAAATATTTTGACTTTATTTCTTGAAATATTTGGACTTTATTTCTTGAAATATTTGGACTTTATTTCTTGAAATATTTGGACTTTATTTCTTGACAAATTCTGACTTTATTTCTTGAAATATTTTGACTTTATTTCTTGAAATATTTTGACTTTTTTTCTTGAAATATTTGGACTTTGTTTCTTGAAATATTTGGACTTTATTTCTTGAAATATTCTGACTTTATTTCTTGAAATATTTTGACTTTATTTCTTGAAAAATTCTGACTTTGTTTCTTGAAATATTTGGACTTTATTTCTTGAAATATTTTGACTTTATTTCTTGAAATATTTTGACTTTTTTTCTTGAAATATTTTGACTTTATTTCTTGAAATATTTTGACTTTGTTTCTTGAAATATTTGGACTTTATTTCTTGAAATATTCTGACTTTATTTCTTGAAATATTTTGACTTTGTTTCTTGAAATATTTGGACTTTATTTCTTGAAATATTTTGACTTTATTTCTTGAAAAATTCTGACTTTGTTTCTTGAAATATTTGGACTTTATTTCTTGAAATATTCTGACTTTATTTCTTGAAATATTTTGACTTTATTTCTTGAAATATTTTGACTTTATTTCTTGAAATATTTTGACTTTATTTCTTGAAATATTTGGACTTTATTTCTTGAAATATTTGGACTTTATTTCTTGAAATATTTTGACTTTATTTCTTGAAATATTTTGACTTTTTTTCTTGAAATATTTTGACTTTATTTCTTGAAATATTCTGACTTTATTTCTTGAAATATTCTGACTTTATTTCTTGAAATATTCTGACTTTATTTCTTGAAATATTTTGACTTTATTTCTTGAAATATTTTGACTTTATTTCTTGAAATATTTTGACTTTTTTTCTTGAAATATTTTGACTTTTTTTCTTGAAAAATTCTGACTTTGTTTCTTGAAATATTTGGACTTTATTTCTTGAAATATTCTGACTTTATTTCTTGAAATATTCTGACTTTATTTCTTGAAATATTTTGACTTTATATTTTGACTTTATTTCTTGAAATATTTTGACTTTGTTTCTCGAAATATTCTGACTTTGTTTCTTGAAATATTCTGACTTTATTTCTTGACAAATTCTGACTTTATTTCTTGAAATATTTTGACTTTATTTCTTGAAATATTTTGACTTTATTTCTTGAAAAATTCTGACTTTGTTTCTTGAAATATTTGGACTTTATTTCTTGAAATATTTGGACTTTATTTCTTGAAATATTTTGACTTTATTTCTTGAAATATTTTGACTTTATTTCTTGAAATATTTTGACTTTATTTCTTGACATATTTTGACTTTGTTTCTTGAAATATTTTGACTTTATTTCTTGAAATATTTTGACTTCATTTCTTGAAAAATTCTGACTTTATTTCTTGAAAAAATCTGACTTTATTTCTTCAAATATTTGACTTTTTTAATTGAAATGAACTACCAGTTGTTGAGGAAAGCGTATGAAGCTGTCTGTGTGTGTCCACAGCGTGTTCGTGCTCGCCGCTCGGCACCGTGGGTCGGCAGACCGGCTGTTCCCAGGTCACCGGCCAGTGTCCCTGTCTCCCCAACGTGGCGGAGCGAGACTGCAGCGCCTGCCAGCCCGGCTTCTTCAACCTACAGAGCGCCGCGGGCTGCGAACGGTCAGCTTATCATCATAACCTCCCAACATGAGAGGCACAGAGAGAAGTCCTGCCCCTTCCTGTGTCCACCACGGGACCTTATCTGTCCCGTAGTGAACTGGGAGACACAAAAAAATGTCTTTAATTACCAGTCCCTCCAGAAAAACCTGATTATGCGATCGCATAATTCAATGCATAATCAGCCAAAGTCTGCATATTTATGTGGATATTTATTGCCAATTTCCACACAAAATATGCAGAGCTTGCATGACTTCATAATCCCCGCATTTTCGTTGCAAAAAAGGCACACATATATCTTAGCAGAAAGTTGAAAAATGGTGCGTTTACTTTCCCGCAAGTTCCCGCAATTTCATTGCGTAAAATTGCATAAATATCCAGTATATTCCATCGCATTTTTTAAGAAAACGTGCCGAATAATCACGGATTTTTGCCTGCAACAATCACAAAAAAACTCTTTCTGGAAGGACTGCATTACACACACGATGTTGGTCAGTTTACACCAGTGGTTCTCCAGTCTTTTACACTAATGTTCCCCCTTTGAACAGTGTCTATAAGCCATGTACCCCCTAACACCAATAATGTTTGGTAGATAAAAAAAGTCTCTATAAAGAGGAAGAATACAGCGATGTAGGGGATAGATTAACTAACAACAGCCTTGGACCTGGAGAACGTTTAGATGGTGATGGAAAAAGGAGACACAAACTTGGAAAAAGACGGTAGAAAGAAGGAAGGAAGGCAAGAATAGGTCGGACATAGTAACAAATACTTAGAAGAACAACAGTAGAAAGAAGGAAGGAAGGCAAGAATAGGTCGGACATAGTAACAAATACTTAGAAGAACAACAGTAGAAAGAAGGAAGGAAGGCTAGAATAGGTCGGACATAGTAACAAATACTTAGAAGAACAACAGTAGAAAGAAGGAAGGAAGGCTAGAATAGGTCGGACATAGTAACAAATACTTAGAAGAACAACAGTAGAAAGAAGGAAGGAATGAAGGCAAGAATAGGTCGGACATAGTAACAAATACTTAGACAAACAACAGTAGAAAGAAGGAAGGCAACACTAGGGTGACAAAAGGGACAACAACTGTGAAAAAAGGTGACAAAAACTTTGCAATCAACCAATCAGAGATCATCTCCCATTCCCTTTAAAAGCCAGGCGCGTTTGGACCTTGGAGCATTGCTGTTATGATGGAGGATTAGCACCGTAATATTTTTATTAGTAATCTTCTGCGTGTGTGTGTGTGTGTGTGTGTGTGTGTGTGTGTGTGTGTGTGTGTGTGTGTGTGTGTGTGTGTGTGTGTGTGTGTGTGTGTGTGTGTGTGTGTGTAACAAGCATAGTGTGCACGAGCCTAGGAGCATTTTACTAATGCTCTGTTGAAATAACAATGAAATGCTGCGTTATTGACTTTAGACCAGGTTTTTGTTGGTCAATGGTGCGTTCACTTCCCGCTGCCTCAAGATAGCAACACGCCCAGAATGCACCTGAACACACCTCCCTGTAAGACCAGCACGCCCAGAATGCACCTGAACACACCTCCCTGTAAGACCAGCACACCCAGAATGCACCTGAACACACCTCCCTGTAAGACCAGCACGCCCAGAATGCACCTGAACACACCTCCCTGTAAGACCAGCACGCCCAAAATGCACCTGAACACACCTCCCTGTAAGACCAGCACGCCCAAAATGCACCTGAACACACCTCCCTGTAAGACCAGCACGCCCAGAATGCACCTGAACACACCTCCCTGTACAGTTTAACCACAAACTCGCACTTTCTTCACTCGGCGAATTATCTTTTGAACTGACTAACATCAGGTGTGTAATTCATGGCTCAATTCAAACAGAATTGGTCTCTCCCCGTTCTCTACCGGACACGTTTTTACTGACATAAAGTCCCACGGTGGACACAGGAAGGGGCGGGACTTTGCCCCTCTATAGTGCTTCATGACGTGTGTTCTCATTGGCTCTCCCTGCTCCCGTCTACAGATGCAACTGCAATCCGATTGGCTCTACCAACGGTCAGTGTGACATCAGCTCGGGTCAGTGCGAGTGCCAGCCCGGCGTCACCGGCCTGCACTGCCAACGCTGCGAGGGCAACTTCTTCGGCTTCAGCTCGTCCGGATGCAAACGTGAGCGCACTGACATCACTGATGACATCACTGATGACATCACTTTATTTTGATTGTTTCATTTTGATAGTTTTATGCAAATTGGAGAATGGATTATTTGAACCCAGCTCTAGTTTTTAAAGAACTGTGTGTGTGTGTGTGTGTGTGTGTGTGTGTGTGTGTGTGTGTGTGTGTGTGTGTGTCTCTCTCTGTGTGTGTGTGTGTGTGTGTGTGTGTGTGTCTCTCTCTGCCTGTGTGTGTGTGTGTGTGTGTGTGTCTGTGTGTGTGTGTGTGTGTGTGTGTGTGTGTGTGTCTCTGTGTGTGTGTCTCTCTCTGTGTGTGTGTGTGTGTCTCTGTGTGTGTGTGTGTGTGTGTGTGTGTGTCTCTGTGTGTGTGTGTGTGTGTGTGTGTGTGTCTCTCTCTGTGTGTGTGTGTGTGTGTGTGTGTCTCTGTGTGTGTGTGTGTGTGTGTGTCTCTCTCTGTGTGTGTGTGTGTGTGTGTGTCTCTGTGTGTGTGTGTGTGTGTCTCTGTGTGTGTGTGTGTGTGTGTGTGTGTGTCTCTGTGTGTGTGTGTGTGTGTGTGTCTCTCTCTGTGTGTGTGTGTGTCTCTCTCTGTGTGTGTGTGTGTCTCTGTGTGTGTGTGTGTCTCTGTGTGTGTGTGTGTGTGTGTGTGTGTGTGTGTCTCTCTCTCTGTGTGTGTGTGTGTGTCTCTGTGTGTGTGTGTGTGTGTGTCTCTCTCTCTGTGTGTCCCCCAGCGTGTGACTGTGACCCCGAGGGCTCGGTGTCGGGCCAGTGTAAAGAGGACGGGCGCTGTGAGTGTCGGCCTGGCTTCGTCGGCGCTCGCTGTGACATGTGCGAGGAGAATTACTTCTACAACCGCTCGGCTCCGGGCTGCCAGCAGTGTCCGTCCTGCTACAGTCTGGTCAGAGACAAGGTGAGACACACATCACACACTCACACACACACATTCTGCACACCATTTCACACAGGTTCCAGTTTTTGGAACTGACTAGAGCCACATGGAATAACGCAGATCAGTCGTTTATCTCGTTAGTCACGTTAGTTCCTAACCCTTTAAAACCAAATTCACACAGTAACACAAACTAGGAGGCAGCGGTAGAGCAGCAACTCCTGTGTTAAAAATATATATTCTAAATATAGCATACACTTACACTGATACAGATGTTTTTAGATGTTTAAAATCTGTGTAGCAGTGATTCCTCTATGTTGATTTGACCGTGGCGGCCCCCCCGCGGTATCAGAAATAGGGCCGCGTTGTTAGAGTGCATGTCGGAGAATAGCGCGGACACGCGAGGATAACTAGCCAGTTGAGATTGTCTGTGTACCAGAGGTCTGATCGGGCCAAATGTTTCCGAAGCAGAGCAACTCCTGTGTTAAAAATATATATTCTAAATATAGCATACACTTACACTGATACAGATGTTTAAAATCTGTAGCTGATGCCCCTGCCCACAGCAGGACATATTATTATTATTATTATTATTATTATTATTATTATTATTAAAAGCAGGTTAAAAGAACCGCTAGACAGGACGGAGAAGCGGCCACTTCTCACAGATCCAGATAGGATTGGAGATGAAAAGTTGGGATTGGTGGACAGGATATGGAGCACGGGACTGACAGCGACATCACCAATCACACAACAGCCGCTTGGGGATTTTTAAGTTCCTCTTACCACAGTTCCTGTAACTCTTCCAGCTCCTTCTTCAGGGCAGGGTCTCTTCTCTGCATAGGAACCTAGGTCAACGAGGGTCGGGTTTCCGGTACAGACAGATCAACAACGGGACATTTTTAACAATGTTCGCCATCTTATTCATCATTAATTTCACTTCTGACAACGTTTAAGGCGAGAAATGGACTGTGGTTAACTGTCTTTTTGGAGTTAAACTCCACAAGCTGGCCGGCCGTCACACACACACAGACACACACACACACAGACACACACACACACAGACACAGACAGACACACACACAGACAGACACACACACAGACAGACAGACAGACAGACAGAGACAGACAGACAGACAGACAGACAGACAGACACAGACAGACAGACAGACAGACAGACAGACAGACAGAGACACACACACACACACACACACACACACACACACACACACACACACAGACAGACAGACAGACAGACAGACAGAATCACACACACATAGACACACACACAGACACACACACACACAGACAGACAGACAGACAGACAGACAGAATCACACACACACAGACACACACACACACACACAGACAACTAGTTTTTTATGTTTGCACAAGAGTGGCACTTTGAATTCCGCTGTATGTATTACCAATAACAACTTTTTTGTGTGTATGTGTGTGTGTGTGTGTGTGTGTGTGTGTCCGTCTGTGTGTGTCTCTGTGTGTGTGTGTGTGTGTGTGTGTGTGTGTGTGTGTGTGCGCAGGTGAACCAGCAGAGGCAGAAGCTCCACGAGCTGCAGACTCTGATAGATAACCTGGGCTCGGGCCAGGACACGGTCAGCGATAAAGCCTTCGAGGACCGCCTGAAGGAGGCGGAGAGAGCCATCATGGAGCTGCTGGAGGAGGCGCAGACCAGCAAAGGTAACGCCACACTGCACCGAGCTACGACACGGCTTTACGCCGTAGCGTCTGCTTCCTAAATGTCCGAAGTTCCACAGGGGTTCTGTCACGGATCAAGTAAAACCAAACACTGTAGTGGCCGTCGCCATCTAGGTTTTTTGAATCCGGACGTGACGATTTTTGGACGAGAGGGCAACATGTTATTAGATCAACTTCCTCCACAGCTCTGCGGAGGAGGGTCTGTCTAGTTCACCCAGCATTCCTGGATGGGAGACAAACGTGCTCTGGTTTATTGGCATTTCTTTAAACCAATCACAATCATCGTGGGCGGGGCTAAGCTCCGGACGGAGCCACGGTGCCTCTGCTAAATAGTCTCTGGATGGAACTTGTTCTGGTGGAACATGAAGGCAAGAATAGTAATAAAAACACAGTAGAAGGAAGGAAGCCAGGCGCGTTTGGACCTTGGAGCATTGCTGTTATGATGGAGGATTTGCACCGTAATATTTTTATATGTAATCCTCTGCGTGTGTGTGTGCTGCTGTGCGTCCCTGTGTGTGTGTGTGTGTGTGTGTGTGTGTGTGTGTGTGTGTGTGTGTGTGTGTGTGTGTGTGTGTGTGTGTGTGTGTGTGTGTGCTGCTGTGTGTCCCTGTGTGTGTGTGTGTGTGTGTGTGTGTGTGTGCTGCTGTGCGTCCCTGTGTGTGTGTGTGTGTGTGTGTGCTTCTGTGCGTCCCTGTGTGTGTGTGTGTGTGTGTGCTGCTGTGCGTCCCTGTGTGTGTGTGTGTGTGTGTGTGCGTCCCTGTGTGTGTGTGTGCGTCCCTGTGTGTGTGTGTGTGTGTGTGCGTCCCTGTGTGTGTGTGTGCTGCTGTGCGTCCCTGTGTGTGTGTGTGTGCGTCCCTGTGTGTGTGTGTGTGTGTGTGCTGCTGTGCGTCCCTGTGTGTGTGTGTGTGTGTGTGCTGCTGTGCGTCCCTGTGTGTGTGTGTGTGTGTGCTGCTGTGCGTCCCTTTGTGTGTGTGTGTGCTGCTGTGCGTCTGTGTGTGTGTGTCTGTGTGTGTGTGTGTGTACTGCTGTGCGTCCCTGTGTGTGTGTGTGTGTGTGTGTGTGTGTGTGTGTGTGTAACAAGCATAGAAAAACATGAACAAACTACAAAAGTAGTTCTAGTCGTGCAACAGAGAGCTCAGATTGGACAGATAGTCTAGCTAGCTGTCTGGATTCACCCTGCAGAGATCTGAGGAGACGTTAACCATAGTCCTCACACATCAGCCGGAGGTTAGAACGCCAACACAGAGACAGAGGAAGGGGACGCACATCCGGCCAAAAAGAGGGACATCCGGCGTAATTTCCTGCGTCACCGGAGTAATCCCGGAAGTAAATGATGGTCCCATTTATTTTAAAGTGCCCATATTATGAAAAAAATCTCTTTTTCTGAGATTTGGGCGTTATTTTGTGACTCCGGTGCTTCCACACACATACAGACTTTGATAAAAGCCACCCATGCTGTTCTGAGTGAGATCTGGTCTCTGAATGTGTCCTGCCTTCAGTCTCCGGGTGAGCTGGTCAACATCTGCACGGCTTTCTACGTCACTAGCCGAGACGAGGGGGCTAGGGGGCTAACCGTTAGCATGCTAGCTCGTTCTCAATGGCAAAACACTGCTACAACACACACTAGTTCACCATAATCTCCAAAAGAACTACTTCCATGTCCCTGTTGGACAGATAGAAAGCAGGTTTAAGGAGTCTCCCCCTGCTGGAATTCAGATAGAAAGCAGCTTTAAGGAGTCTCCCCCTGCTGGAATTCAGATAGAAAGCAGCTTTAAGGAGTCTCCCCCTGCAGGAATTCAGATAGAAAGCAGCTTTAAGGAGTCACCCCCTGCTGGAATTCAGATAGAAAGCAGGTTTAAGGAGTCTCCCCCTGGAGGAATTCAGATAGAAAGCAGCTTTAAGGAGTCTCCCCCTGGAGGAATTCAGATAGAAAGCAGCTTTAAGGAGTCACCCCCTGCTGGAATTCAGATAGAAAGCAGGTTTAAGGAGTCTCCCCCTGCAGGAATTCAGATAGAAAGCAGGTTTAAGGAGTCTCCCCCTGCAGGAATTTAGATAGAAAGCAGGTTTAAGGAGTCTCCCCCTGCAGGAATTCAGATAGAAAGCAGGTTTAAGGAGTCTCCCCCTGCTGGAATTCAGATAGAAAGCAGCTTTAAGGAGTCTCCCCCTGCAGGAATTCAGATAGAAAGCAGCTTTAAGGAGTCACCCCCTGCTGGAATTCAGATAGAAAGCAGGTTTAAGGAGTCTCCCCCTGGAGGAATTCAGATAGAAAGCAGCTTTAAGGAGTCTCCCCCTGGAGGAATTCAGATAGAAAGCAGCTTTAAGGAGTCTCCTCCTGCAGGAATTCAGATAGAAAGCAGGTTTAAGGAGTCTCCCCCTGCTGGAATTCAGATAGAAAGCAGGTTTAAGGAGTCTCCCCCTGCTGGGAGATACAGAGAAAGCAGCTTTAAGGAGCTTCAGCATGTTTCGTTCAGTATTTTAACATTCTGTGAGTAAATGTGATTAACCCGACTGACCTTTGACCCTGCAGACGTGGACCGTGGTCTGCTGGATCGCCTGAACACCATCAACAACACCCTGACGACTCAGTGGAACCGTCTGCAGAACATCCGCAGCACGGTGGACGACACGGGCACGCAGGCGGACCGCGCACGCAACCGCGTCCGCGACGCCGAGGACCTGATCGAGCGCGCACGCCTGGAGCTGGACAAGGCCAGGGACGCCATCAGCAAAGTGGTGAGGCCCGCCTCACCGCCGTTTGGCACATTAAACTATTAATAAGTAGAGATGCACCGATTACAACTTTCTAGGACGATTCAGATTTCATCTTTTCTAACCTCTTTAGAGCACACACACACATTTATTTCTATCTTTTCTTTAATAGAACATGTTGAACAGATGATGGATCACTATGAAATAGAACTATATCAATGACTCCTGGTGTGGGACATTCACACACATCTAAAGGTCAATGTTAGAACCATTTCCTTCTCTTCACGTCCAATACCAACTAAAGAAATGTGATTTGGGTTGTTGGTGTGGTCCCTCCACGCCCTACTCTTTCCTTGCAGCTGTTGCATATTGCAAACTTGTTATCTTCTGCACACACGCTGAAGAACCCCAAACAGCTGACATGTTGCAGGTTAATTCACCAGGTTCCTACATGTGGGAGAATAGCGCCGACACGCCTTCACACCGCGAGCGGGTACGCGCCACACACGGCGGAGAAGTTGAGAGAAAGGAAGAAGAGAGCGTGCTGTGGCGTCCGTGTGTGCGTGCGTCCTTTAGAACTGTAACTGGTAGAACTTATGTTGCCAGTTAATTGGAGCGTTGACCGGCATGAGATCAGCATATGTCAGACTGACCTGCCGGTCGCCGGTCATGGCCGAGCACGTGAACACCGGCCAATCCCGGTCACCGGCCGAGCACGTGAACACCGGCCAATCCCGGTCACCGGCCGCTCTATCGGTGCATCTCTGTTAATAAGCTGTAAATATAAATGAAACAAAGTTGTTAACGGACGTGATGTTGGTCTGCAGGATATCAAGCCTCCGACCGGCACGGGAGATCCAAACAACATGACGCTGCTGGCCGAGGAGGCTCGCACGCTGGCCGATAAGTAAGACTTCTTCTCACCGTCCCTCTGCAGAGCTCTGATTGGCTGTCGGAACGGGGGGGGGGGGAGGAGGGGGTTATCTATTATATATTATATATATTTTTTTATATTCTGACTTTTTTCTTCTTGAAATATCTGACGATATGGGGGTATTTGAAATGACTTGGTACAGCGTTATATATGTGTGTCTGTGTATGTTAGAGTGAGTGTGTGTGTCTCTCTGTATGTATGTGTGTGTGTGTGTGTGTGTGTGTGTCTCTATGTGTGTGTGTGTGTGTGTGTGTGTGTCTCTCTCTCTGTGTGTGTGTGTGTGTGTGTGTGTGTGTGTGTGTGTGTCTCTCTCTGGGTGTGTGTGTGTGTGTGTGTGTGTGTGTGTGTCTCTGTGTGTGTGTGTGTGTGTGTGTGTGTGTGTGTGTGTGTGTGTGTGTCTCTCTGTGTGTGACTTGTACAAACATCTAATTGCAAAGAGGACTTGTCAGAGAGCGTTCAGACTTATATATAGATATATACGTAGATACAGATCCTCTCCGTCATCTTAGCGTCACCCCTTCATGCGTCTGTGTTTCTCTCTCAGGCACAAGATGGACGCCGACCAGATCGAGAAGATCGCCAGAGATGCCAACGACACGTCGACCAAAGCGTACAACCTCTTGCTGAAAACTCTGGACGGAGAGGGCAAGACGAGCCAGGAGATCGACCAGCTCAACAAGAAGTACGCCGCGTTTAATCTTCCACAGACAGACACGCTGCCTCACTCAATGAAGCTCAGACTCAGTGCCGCTAGCTCTCCCATTCAGAAGGCCGTTTGACCCAGAAACCAGAACACGGTCCATCTTAAAAGTGGCGCTTCCGTCTTAAATATGCTTTTAAACGATAGTTTGACTCGGGTACATTCACAACAAAGACCCTAGGTTGCATTTTGGCGAGAGTAAGTACCGTACATACCACATACTTTAGGACTTCTACTTAAGTAATATTCTAAAAGGAGACTTTAACTTCTACCAAAGTCATTTTCTGGTAACATCTTTGCACTTTTACTCAAGTATTGCTTTCAGTTACTTTATAGCGAGCTGGTAATTGGTATTGTATTTGTTTGTTTATATCCATCTGCTCTGTGTGTTGCGTTCAGGTACAATGAGGCGAAGGAGCTGGCCAAGAATCTGGAGAAACAGGCCAACAAAGTTCAGGCGGAGGCGGAAGACGCTGGAAACCGAGCTCTGAAGATCTTCGCCAACCTGACCAGCGTCCCGCCGATCGACACCAAGGCTCTGGAGGTGATTGAAACGGCTGGGTCTGTCTGTCTGTTGTTAGGTCTGTCTGTCTGTTGTTAGGTCTGTCTGTCTGTGTTGTTAGGTCTGTCTGTCTGTCTGTCTGTCTGTTGTTAGGTCTGTCTGTCTGTTGTTAGGTCTGTCTGTCTGTTGTTAGGTCTTGTCTGTCTGTTGTTAGGTCTGTCTGTCTGTTGTTAGGTCTGTCTGTCTGTTGTTAGGTCTTGTCTGTCTGTTGTTAGGTCTGTCTGTCTGTTGTTAGGTCTGTCTGTCTGTGTTGTTAGGTCTGTCTGTCTGTCTGTCTGTCTGTCTGTTGTTAGGTCTGTCTGTTGTTAGGTCTGTCTGTTGTCAGGTCTGTCTGTCTGTCTGTTGTCAGGTCTGTCTGTCTGTCTGTGTTGTTAGGTCTGTCTGTCTGTCTGTCTGTCTGTTGTTAGGTCTGTCTGTTGTTAGGTCTGTCTGTCTGTTGTCAGGTCTGTCTGTCTGTCTGTTGTCAGGTCTGTCTGTCTGTCTGTGTTGTTAGGTCTGTCTGTCTGTCTGTCTGTCTGTTGTTAGGTCTGTCTGTCTGTCTGTTGTTATGTCTGTCTGTCTGTTGTTAGGTCTGTCTGTCTGTCTGTTGTTAGGTCTGTCTGTCTGTTGTTAGGTCTGTCTGTCTGTTGTTAGGTCTGTCTGTCTGTCTGTTGTTAGGTCTGTCTGTCTGTTGTTAGGTCTGTCTGTCTGTCTGTTAGGTCTGTCTGTCTGTCTGTTGTTAGGTCTGTCTGTCTGTTGTCAGGTCTGTCTGTCTGTCTGTGTTGTCAGGTCTGTCTGTCTGTCTGTGTTGTCAGGTCTGTCTGTCTGTCTGTCTGTTGTTAGGTCTGTCTGTCTGTGTTGTTAGGTCTGTCTGTCTGTCTGTCTGTCTGTCTGTCTGTTGTTAGGTCTGTCTGTCTGTCTGTCTGTTGTTAGGTCTGTCTGTCTGTCTGTCTGTCTGTTGTTAGGTCTGTCTGTCTGTCTGTCTGTCTGTCTGTCTGTCTGTCTGTTGTTAGGTCTGTCTGTCTGTTGTTAGGTCTGTCTGTCTGTCTGTCTGTCTGTTGTTAGGTCTGTCTGTCTGTCTGTCTGTTGTTAGGTCTGTCTGTCTGTCTGTCTGTCTGTCTGTCTGTTGTTAGGTCTGTCTGTCTGTCTGTCTGTTGTTAGGTCTGTCTGTCTGTCTGTCTGTCTGTCTGTCTGTCTGTTGTTAGGTCTGTCTGTCTGTCTGTCTGTCTGTTGTTAGGTCTGTCTGTCTGTCTGTCTGTCTGTCTGTTGTTAGGTCTGTCTGTCTGTCTGTCTGTTGTTAGGTCTGTATGTTTGCACACACAGACAGACAGACACAGACAGACACAGACACACAGACACAGACAGACAGACACGCACATGTACACGTACCCACACACTACATCGAGCACGTTTGTGCTGCATTCGTGTGGTGTCGGAATAATCGTAAAAATGAGTTGCTGCCTGAGGAGACGTTGTGCTCCCCTGTAGTTGCCATGGTGATAAGTGAGGAGTGTGTGTGTGTGCGTGTGTGTGTGTGTGTGTGTGTGTGTTCAGGATGAAGCCAGTAAGATCAAGAAGGAGGCGTCGGACCTGGACAAGCTCATCGACAAGACGGAGAAGGAGTACAACGACCTGAGAGACGACCTGAAGGGCAAAGAGCAGGAAGTGCGCAAACTGCTGGAGAAAGGCAGGAGTGAGCAGCAGGTACGTCCGCTAGCACGCGCTTTAATGCTAAGCTAGGCTAACTGACGTTGTTTAACATTTGACGGTGATGACGTGCGGGTGCCGCCGCGGCGGGGCAGATAGGGAACGCGCCTCACCGGGCCTGGACCGGAAACCTCGGAACCTCGACGAAGATTAGTCGATAAGTTGTCGACTTTTAGCCCTCCTGTTGACCTCGGGTCACATCTGTCCCATTTTCAAAAAGTTACTCTATCAGAAATTTGGGTTTCCTTCAACCAAATTGTCAAAAAAAGTAACGTGGATGCTTCCATACGACGCTCTTCACGAGTTAAATAAATGATCAGTTCACTACTATCGTTGAATTGGGAAAGTGCGTGCAGAGAGTGTTCAGAGTGTGTGTTCAAAGAGAGAGTGTGTTCAAAGAGAGAGTGTGTGCGCAGAGTGTGTGTGTGTGTGTGTGTGTGTGCAGAGAGTGCAGACAGTGTGCAGAGAGAGAGTGCAGACAGTGTGCAGAGAGAGAGAGTGCAGACATTGTGCAGAGAGAGAGTGCAGACATTGTGCAGAGAGAGTGTGCAGACATTGTGCAGAGAGAGAGTGCAGACATTGTGCAGAGAGAGAGTGCAGACATTGTGCAGAGAGAGAGTGCAGACAGTGTGCAGAGAGAGAGTGCAGACAGTGTGCAGAGAGAGTGTGCAGACAGTGTGCAGAGAGAGAGAGTGCAGAGAGAGTGCAGACAGTGTGCAGAGAGAGTGTGCAGACAGTGTGCAGAGAGAGAGAGTGCAGAGAGAGTGCAGACAGTGTGCAGAGAGAGTGCAGACAGTGTGCAGAGAGAGTGTGTGCAGAGAGAGTGTGTGCAGAGAGAGTGCAGACAGTGTGCAGAGAGAGTGTGTGCAGAGAGAGTGTGTGCAGAGAGAGTGTGTGCAGAGAGAGTGTGTGCAGAGAGAGTGTGTGCAGAGAGAGTGCAGACAGTGTGCAGAGAGAGTGCAGACAGTGTGCAGAGAGAGTGTGTGCAGAGAGAGTGCAGACAGTGTGCAGAGAGAGTGTGTGCAGAGAGAGTGTGTGCAGAGAGAGTGTGTGCAGAGAGAGTGTGTGCAGAGAGAGTGCAGACATTGTGCAGAGAGAGTGTGTGCAGAGAGAGTGCAGACAGTGTGCAGAGAGAGAGAGTGCAGACAGTGTGCAGAGAGAGTGTGTGCAGAGAGAGTGTGTGCAGAGAGAGTGTGTGCAGAGAGAGTGTGTGTGCGGAGAGAGTGCAGACAGTGTGCAGAGAGAGAGTGCAGAAAGTGTGTGCAGAGAGAAAAGTCCAAAAGATGTGCGATCATTTAACGTGTGTCCCAGGGACGAGGAACCTTCTGAGGAACTTTAAAAGTAAGAAGATATGTCAGGACAAATGCTTCACAAACATGTCCATCAGTGAGACGGACCATGAAGTTGTTTGGATGTTGACGTGTGCTTCCTGTTTGTGACAGACTGCGGATCAGCTGTTGGCTCGAGTCGACGCTGCCAAAGCTCTGGCTGAGGAGGCGGCCAAGAAGGGCCAGTCCACGTTTAAGGAGGCAGAGAACATCCTGGAAGATCTGAGAGGTACCTGTCTGTCTCTGTTTGTCTTTGAAGTAATGAGCATACGTCCAACCCTCAAAAGACGTCTTAAGTGGTGGCTGTGACATTTAACAGTGTTATGGTGGCGCAAACACGCACGAAAAGGGACGTTTTTTGGTCATTCTCTCCTCACATTCTGCAGATAGTTGAGTAACCAGTAACACAAGTAACGCGATAATTATTTGATAAGTAACTGTAATGTGATTACTGAGTTATCAACTGTTACAGACAAATGTAATCTGATTACAGTAACATGTTACCCCCAACACTGGTCATAACAGAAAAAGAATAAACTACTTTACAGGTGTTTATTCCATGACATGGTGCTCTTTGGATGCTTTTATATAGACCTTAGTGGTCTCTAATACTGTATCTGAAGTCTCTTTTATATAGACCTTAGTGGTCCCTAATACTGTATCTGAAGTCTCTTTTATATAGGCCTTAGTGGTCCCTAATACTGTATCTGAAGTCTCTTTTATATAGACCTTAGTGGTCTCTAATACTGTATCTGAAGTCTCTTTTATATAGGCCTTAGTGGTCTCTAATACTGTATCTGAAGTCTCTTTTATATAGACCTTAGTGGTCCCCTAATACTGTATCTGAAGTCTCTTTTATATAGGCCTTAGTGGTCCCCTAATACTGTATCTGAAGTCTCTTTTATATAGGCCTTAGTGGTCCCTAATACTGTATCTGAAGTCTCTTTTATATAGGCCTTAGTGGTCTCTAATACTGTATCTGAAGTCTCTTTTATATAGACCTTAGTGGTCCCCTAATACTGTATCTGAAGTCTCTTTTATATAGGCCTTAGTGGTCCCCTAATAACCCGCCTTGACCAACTACCACTTTGCTCGTTTGAATGCCATAATGTCTCTCTCTCTCCAAATTCTCTGGGCGGGCAAAGCAGAGAAAGGGGAGGTAACCTTTCCCCTTATGATGTCATAAAGGGAAGATTCCAGATCGGCCCATCTGAGCTTTCATTTCCTCAAAGGCAGAGCAGGATACCCAGGGCTCGGTTTACACCTATCACCATTTCTAGCCACTGGGGGACCATAGACAGGCTGGGGGAACGCATATTAATGTTAAAAAACCTCATAAAGGGACATTTTCATGCCATGGGACCTTTTAAAGTATGTGATTTTTGTATTTTATCGGTTCCTACCTTAAAGCTAGCGAGCTATACGCTGAAACTGTTTAGCTACGTTTACGCCTGGCGTCCACACTACTCCAACGTTTCCGGGCCCCTAAAACTTTAACATTTGGAAACACTGCTGCCCCCGTTTTGGTTTGAAAACTCCGGGGTCGCTTTGTAGTCTAGACGGAGACAAACGGCCCAGTTTAGGTCTGTCTGTTATCGGATAGGTAGCTTACATACCTTTCAGTAACAGTTCAGTCTGTCTGCCTGCCTGCCTGCCTGTCTCTCTGCCTGCCTGTCTGTCTGTTATCGGATAGGTAGCTTACAGACCTTTCAGTAACAGTTCGGTCTGTCTGCCTGCCTGCCTGCCTGTCTCTCTGCCTGCCTGTCTGTCTGTTATCGGATAGGTAGCTTACAGACCTTTCAGTAACAGTTCGGTCTGTCTGCCTGCCTGCCTGCCTGTCTCTCTGCCTGCCTGTCTGTCTGTCTGTCTGTCTCATCTGGATTTTCTTCTCTGTTTCATTCCTAACTTCTCGCAGACTTCGACAAGAGAGTCAACGACAACAAGACGGCGGCCGAGGACGCCTTGAAGAAGATCCCCGCCATCAACGCCACCATCGCCGCCGCAAACCAGAAGACCAAGCAGGCCGAGGCGGCGCTCGGCAACGCGGCCGCCGACGCCCGGGAGGCCAAGAGCAAGGCAGAGGAGGCGGAGAGGATCGCCAGCAACGTGCAGAAGGTACGACAGGAAATCTGCTGGTGGGGAAACATTCAGGGCTTTAGCATAAACTTAAGGGGGGGGACTTAGGGGGGGTCCAGGAAAGGGCTTAGGTTTGGTTCCAACATTGGGGGGGACACATACACATAATCGGGGAGTCTCGGGTCTTCCCTCATAACATTTTGAGCGTCAAACACTTCATTTCCTGCATTGTAGTGAATATTTATGCAACAATTTGAGGCACAAATGTCTTTGTGCAGTGTTTCCTCTAGATTTTTTTTCAGCAGTGGCAGGGAGAGGGGGGGGGGGGGGGGGGGGGTATTGGACGTCAGAGTACGGGCTTATCTGCTAACGTTAGCTACCGACCGTTACCTTGAAACCATCCAGAAAATAGACTGTACCGAAGGGTGATTTAACGTCACCGCTCATTTTACACGCTGAGTGAACGTTACTAGCTACGTTTCTCATGTTGGTTTGGAGCGGTGTGCACCCCCACTAACCTGGACAACTGGTTTAAATCAGTAACGTTACTACAGCGTGTCGGAGGAACACACCCAGTCTCCTGCAGCGAGAGGCAGAGGAGAGGGGCCGTCACAGCAGCGTGGCTAACGTTAGCTTCTCGTCTCATCTGGGGTCTGATAAACAGGAAATTCATCAACTTAAGTGTCCACAACGCTATTTTCCAATCAACTGTAGCCGTCATATTTCACGGGCGTGAGTGCAGATTTCATGTCGCGGCTTTCGTCGCTGTTTATCACTTATTGAGTGAAGTAGGACTCGCCCTGTTGGTTATTTGGTTGCCATAACTTGGCGAGTGATGACGTCCTGTCACTGTTCCAGTTGCTCTGCTCACCCTAGGGGGAGGGAGAGCGGATGACAGTAGCTTGAGTCCAGTAGAGCAGACGGCGCTACAACTTTATGACTTTTCATAAACCGCTGAAGGAGCGGTGGCGCGCGGTGTACATAGCGGAAACCCTGTTGTGCGTCTGCCCTGTTTCTAATACCGTGGCGGACCGCCACTATGCTATCAACATAGAGGAAACACTGCTTTGTGTATGTCAAGGATACATGTGCTTGATGGTGTTTTAAGCCCCCCAATGTCGACTTCAAGGCACCTAACCCTAACCATTGCCTAATCCTAGTGCCTTCCAGGCAGTGTTGCCTGGAAGACGACGTTGGGGGCTTAAAACACAGATACATGTGGGATATTTCAGTTGCAAATATGAGAAGTTTGTCAAGGTTTTCTTTTGTCATTTTTTGCACATTTTTCAAAGTTTTAGGCTTTTTATCCGTCGCTTGATTGTTGTCTTGACGTTTTTTCAACATATTTCATTGTTTTGCTTGATTTAATAAACTCTACTATGGCTAAGGAACTTTTTTAGGGCTTTATGTCGACCAAACTGTAAGTGAGAAAGCTATATGAGACTTGCAGTAATACAGTCTTTTCAAATAAATAAAAGCATGTAAATAAAGTCTATATGTCTGGCCCTGGATGTACTAATACCATGTTAAAACGCCAAACACCGATACATGTGGGATATTTCAGTTGCAAATATGAAAGTGATTCTACAGTTGTACAAGTTTCCCTCTAACCTGCGGCATAAATACAAGTATCAATGTTTACATTAAGAACTGACCCTGTAAAGCAGGGTTAGGGGTTAGGGTTAGGGCTAACCCAGATGCACTTTTTATTTAACATGAACACAATAAAGTGCAACTCTACAGTCAGTGAGTTTTAAATGACATTTCATTCAGATAGCTTGTGGTGACAGAAGATAAGGACTCCTTTCAAAATATAACCTAAGTTTGGAGCGTTATTTAACCCCTGGATTTTTATGAATATATCAAGATGATATTAACTTGTACGTAGATGATATTAACTTGTACATAGATATTAACTTGTACGTAGATGATATTAACTTGTATGTAGATGATATTAACTTGTATGTAGATGATATTAACTTGTACGTAGATGATATTAACTTGTACGTAGATGAGATATTAACTTGTACGTAGATGATATTAACTTGTACGTAGATGATATTAACTTGTACGTAGATGATATTAACTTGTACGTAGATGATATTAACTTGTACATAGATGATATTAACTTGTACGTAGATGATATACATTTTTGCAGCATTCAAATGAAAATCGATTTAAATCAAACTACATTTTTCTAAACCTAGGTCTATAAACGATGTCTTTTATGAATGAACTGTTGTGTGTGTTTTCCTCTCAGGGCTCGGCCAAGACGAAGGCGGACGCAGAGAAAGCCTTCCAGGACACCAACGCGCTGGACAACGAGGTGGACGACATGATGGATCAGCTGGACGACGCCGAGGGGCTGCTGGCCCGCAAGAAGGCCGAGGCCGACCGCGACATGATGATGGCGGGAATGGTACAAGCCGCTTACACACAGGGACGGGTGTCCATAGGCGTAATTTGGGAAATTTCAGAGCGACAGCAGCAAAATATAACACACTGCCAAGGGCGCAACTTTGGGTTCCACATTGGGAAGGGTTTGAGATGTCCAACTATCCAGGGAGGTCCCGGGACATGTCTGCATGGATTGAGATGAGCAACAAAAACATCGAAAGAATTGTTGAACAACAACTTGAAAAAAGCGCCATAAACTTCGGAAAAAGGCGACAAAAACGTTGAAAAAGTTGTCCCCAAAAAACTCAAAAAAGGCCGACAAAAACTCAGACACTGAGCAGCACACACACATGCAGAAGATTACAAATAAATACAGTTGTGTTCAAAATAATAGCAGTGTGTTTAAAAAAGTGAATAATGCTCAAAATCCTTAGAATAGCTTTTAATTCCATAATATCAATGCATTGGGAACACGGCACATTCAATTCCAAATCAAAACATGACCAACATTGATCCCGTTTGTGTTATACCTTTACAGAAAGTGAAGAAAAAGGAACATTAGGCTGCACTAATATGTAGTTGCATAACCATTATTTCTGAGAACTGCTTCCCATCTGTGTTGCACGGAGTCAACCAACTTCTGGCACCTGTGAACAGGTATTCCAGCCCAGGACGATGGAACTACATCCCACAGTTCCTCTGCATCACTGGGTTTGGCCTCAGAAACAGCATTTTTGATGTCACCCCACAAGTTCCCTCTGGGATTGAGGTCTTGGGATTGGGCTGACCACTCCATAACATCAGTCTTGTTCATCTGGAACCAAGACGTTGCTCGCTTACTGGTGTATTTTGGGTCATTGTCTTGTTGAAGGAACCATTTCAAAGGCATTTCCTCTTCAGCATGAGGCAACATGACCTCATCAAGTATTTTGATGTATTGAAACTGATCCATGATCCCTGGTATGCGATAAATAGGCCCAACACCACAGTATGAGAAACATCCCCATGCCGTGCGCTTAGATCGTTGAAATAGGGCCCTATGTGTTGAATCATCGCTGTTTTCCTCGCCACTGTTGCACCAAATGCTTGCTCTAGGGGGGAATTGTTGGGTCTCTGTAAACTATAGAGTGTGGTCTAGACCTACTCTATCTGTAAAGTGTCCTTAGATAAATCCTGTTATGATTTGATACTGTCAATACAATTTAATTTAATTGAATTGTTTCCTTTCCCTTCAGGCCGCGGACAACGCAAAGGAGGCCGAGGACAACGCCCGCAAGGCCAAGAGCGCCGTGAAGACAGTGCTGGGCACCATCACCGCCCTGCTGGAGCAGCTGGGTAAGGACATCCTGGACATAGTGCTCAGCGTTTAACTCTGTAGCACTGATCCTGAACAGAGGAACAGCCATCAGAGTCTGTAAGAACCCAAACGGTCTGTGATCCAGAGAAACATTCGTCCCGACAGAAACAACAAGAATAGAAATCAAACCTTAAAGGACAATTCCTAGGGGTTATTAACTGATGTGTACCTACTCTGTCGCTCTCTGGGACATGTTCTCATGCTAATCGAATGAGTTTGGAGCGTTAACGAGGCTACCGCAGACCGCTGGTTAGCTTGAAATGCTAGTATTTGGGGCATGGGGACACTCAAATACCAGTCATGACTAGTCGAACGCCGTGCAACGTGGACTCTCCATAGACAGTATGGGAATTCCACGTAAGCATGAACGCAACTGTCTTTATAATCTATCTTTCTAATAAACTATCTGTACACTTACAACGTTGTCAATGCTTCGGTTCACATTTAGGGACCCTAATTATGCTAACGTTAAAGTGTGGTGATATTTCGAGCCTTTTTAGTGGTATTAAATAGCGATTTAATTTGAGTGTCCCCATGCCCCAAATACTAGCATTTCAAGCTAACCAGCGGTCCGCGGTAGCCTCGTTAAAGCTCCAAACTCATTGGATTAGCATGAAAACATGTCCCAGAGAGAGACAGAGTGGGTACACATCAGTTAATAACCCCTAGGTTCATTTTACGCCAGAATTGTCCTTTAATCTCAGCAGACTAACCTCACCGTGAAAGACCTAAGCGTAGCAATGTTAGTGTGGTCTCATTTAGAGCCCAACTGATATTATCGGCCGATATTAGGCATTTTCCAAACTATCGTTCTGGGCATTTATAAAGGCCGATAAATGAATATTTAAAAAATTAATTACAAATGGACGAAACACCCTTCAATCATGTTCTGAGTGATGACGTTGCGTAGTTTGTCCACCAGAGGGCGCCCTCTACTCTACAACCTCCCTGTTGGCAGCACTCGTGTTTAACCCTTTAAGTTTTATATCTTAAGTTTGTATTTTTATACATTTTATTTATCAGAACTTGAATATGTTTTGATGTTCTGTTGTGACAATTAAACAAACAAGTTCATTTTTAAACTGCATTATCATATTATTTTAGTGAGGACTCCTAAATAACTACAAATAACCAATGTTAGGGAAATTTGTTTTGTTACGCGTTTCTGGATTTTTCTTTTTTTAAATATATATCGGCCGATATATATCGGAATGTTGGATTTTTAAATCACCAAATATTTATATCGATATCGGCCTTAACCCTTGTGTTGACTTCGGGTCACATTGACCCGTTTTACATTTTTGTTTTATATCAGAAAATATGGGACGTAGAAATAAGCGCTGAAGATGTGTAGAAGAAACATTTAAAAATTTAAAACGTTGGAAAAAGCAAAAACAAACTGTGAAAAAAAGGCGTCAAAAATGTCGAAAAAAAATCCTTTAAGCCTGGTTCCCACGGCAGGATAATTAGGCCGATTTTAGCCCCGATTCCCCCCTTCAGACGATCTTAAGGATGCTCCGATGATCGTAGAATAATCTGATCAGATGATCGTAGAATAACCTGATCAGATGATCGTAGAATAACCTGATCAGATGATCGTAGAATAACCTGATCAGATGATCGTAGAATAACCTGATCAGATGATCGTAGAATAATCTGATCAGATGATCGTAGAATAATCTGATCAGATGATCGTAGAATAATCTGATCAGATGATCGTAGAATAATCTGATCAGATATTCCTGCCGTGTGCGGTGTGTTAAGACTGCTCTCGTCTGCTCGGAAGGACGTCGGGACCGCTCCCATCTCAAATCGGGGATATCCAACATGTTGGATTGTTTTGGCCCGATGTCTCCTCGTGTGTGGCGCCCCCCGGGGACAAACGAGCACGCAGCCTGTGGACTGTGGCGTGCAGCCAATCAGAAAGCGAGGTGACGAGGCTGCGAGGAAAGCACCGGGAAACAAAATCAAAACAGCCGGCCGCACGGCGCACCAGAAAGTCCGGTCACGCTCGCGTTGTCTCCACTTCTTTGACCGTCGCCTTTTCTTTTGATAATGTTTTTTTTCCGGTTAAAAACAAACTGCAAACTATCGCCACTGCATCCTCTTCGTCCGCCGTGATTGGTTACTCTGAAGTCACGTTTGATCTCGAGGGATTTTGCGAGATTTCCCGTCTGACCCGGGAACGCTCGGGAGTCAAATCGGTTGGTGTGTGATGTGTTGATTTTGCCGTCACGCTGTACGACCAGAACTGTTAGACCCGTGATCTTTTATCGGCGTGTGTGGGGTCTCTCAGGGTTGGAAAATCGGCCGACCATTTTAAAATCGTCCCATGTGAACCAGGCTTTATCGGTTGGGCTCTAGTCTAATTTTCTTGTTTGTCTGCAGGAAACATCGACAAGGTGGACCTGAGCAAGCTGAACCAGATCGACGAGTCCCTGAAGAGGGCGCGGGGTCAAATGGGCGACAGCAAGCTGGACATGAAGCTGACGGAGCTGAACGATGTGGCTCGCACCCAGGAGGACATGATCAACCACTACGACCGGCAGATCCGTGAGATCCGCGCCGACATCGCCAACCTCAACGACATCAAGAACACGTTACCCGACGGCTGCTTCAACACACCGTCTCTGGAGCAGCCGTAAACCCCGCCTTCCCCCTCTTCCTCTTCCTCTTCATCACTCCCTTCTTCACATCTAACCCTCTGGCAACCATGCCGACTTTTTACCAAAACAGTTTTTTTTGTTTGTTCTCAGATTTCTTGTCTTTAAAGCCAATAATTCAAGCCACGTTCACGGTTTTTTAATGAAAGAGAAGCAGCTGATTTTGTTTCGTCTTTAGTTATTTTTTGTATTTTTTTTTGGAGACGCAGTAACGTGGTTACGGTAGAAATGAACTATGCGGTGTAAAGAGAAGCCGTGCAGAGAGGTGGAAGAACCTCGGAGAAGAAAAAACCAGAACCACAAACCCGACGTGACTGCATCCGTCTGCTCCACAAGAGAGAAGTTCCTCACGTATTACCCATCATGCCCGGGGACACGCCAGCTACTTTTTTACAGTTTTCAGCCAGCTGAATGTACAGCTACACACTGTTATGTTAGAGCGTTATCTTTTTGTTTTCAGAAACCACACAGTGAAGAATCCTCTTCATTTCTCCCAAAGCTTCGTGTCCGACACAAACGGCAGAGGAAAGTATTTTTACTCCTCTCTTCTTTAACAGTATTTTGACCTCCGATGGGAGTAAAGCCACGCCCACTCTGCTGGTGAATATGAAGCCTCTGAAGTCCAGAGAAGATAGCTTTTTAAATCTTGTGCACGTAAGATACATTAGTGTCACGTCCTCACAATTTATGGATCCAAGGGTTGAGGTTAGAAGGCATTATCTTGTATGTAGATGATATTATCTTGTACGTAGATGATATTATCTTGTACGTAGATGATATTAACTTGTACGTAGATATTATCTTGTACATAGATGATATTAACTTGTACGTAGATATCTTGTACGTAGAGGATATTCTCTTGTACGTAGATGATATCTTGTACGTGATGATATCTTGTACATAGATGATATCTTGTACGTAGATGATATCTTGTACGTAGATGATATTCTACACGTAGATGATATCTTGTACGTAGATGATATCTTGTACGTAGATGATATTAACTTGTACGTAGATGATATAATCTTGTACGTAGATGATATTAACTTTTATGCTTACTTGCATGTTATGGGAACAAGATACGTTTTTGTTCCCACAAGATCCATATCTTGTTTAAAGGTGCCCTGCCACATGTAATGCATTACTTTGTGGAAATGTCTGAAGTTCTACCATGGACTCTGTAACATTTTTTGTGGAAGAAATGCCTTGGTTACCTTGTTTCAAGCCATTCTAGCGTGACACAGAAAGCCTGCAGGAAGACTCAGCTCTATTTGTGCCAGTTCTCATTAATATTCAACAAGCTAAGCTGCTTGACTCTGATTAGCTAACAGCTAGCCAATGAGAGCCTAGCTATCGGCATCCTTTACCCAGCGCAACTGGGCGAGCACATGAATAGTAATGAGCTCAGGCAACACCACGTCAGACTGACCAGCTTTTGTAATTGGCCTGATTTCTAGAGCTGACAGAGGAGGTAGCCGTTCATTTTCACATTCACCACATAACACAAACGCATATGGACCTAACATATTTAAAAAAATACAAGAAAAAATGGTGTTGTGTGGCAGGGCACCTTTAATATCTTTCACAAAGAAAATGCAATTTGGCATACAAAATCCATATCATTGTGCCCACAGGTTATAATCTTATTCCCACAAGATAATTGTAATTTCCCCATTGGGGATTAATAAAGATTAAAGTACAAATACAATATGGATCACAAAATATTATTATTATTGTTAGCTGGGGGTTGGAGTTACAAGTTATTATCTTGGGAAAGATCCCTATCTTTTGGGAACAAAATACATATCTTATGTTTACAAGTTATAATCTTGTTCCCACAAGGTACGGATTTACGCGTTTAAGATATAGATCTGGCACACGGGATATTATCTTCAGTGCCAAAAGGTTTTTCCCAAAAGATCTGTCTGGACCTCTGCTTAGCGAAGTAACTATCTTGTGCATGTGATATGAATTAGTGTCTTGTTCCCACAAGGTATGGATCTTTGGGTGGAAGATATGCTCTTGTTTGCACAAGATAGATATGGATCTTTGTGGGAACAGAAAAAGTAAATATTGTGTCCCAAATTGTATTTTTTACCCCCAAAAGATCTGGACTTCTGCTTCAGGAAGTTATCTTGTACGTGCACACGAGATAAAAATATCTTTCAGGACGCCGGTGGCTCTTTAGCTGCGTCTTTAAATCAGCTCTGACATTTCAAACGCCATTTCATGCGCTGATGTTTTAACACTGCAAGCGATGTTTATTTCTGTTGTCCCAGAAGTTGCTGCTTACCACTGACCGATCACACGTTAACCTTCTTTCTTCCAGGCTAAATCCAACACTATGCAACTTTGTACATTTTGCGTAGCGAGAATTTTATCTGATACACTGGTGCTAATAATTATTTCAAATGTTATATTTTTGTGTGAATGTTTTTTATTATGACATAGAGTGAGGAATTTGTGTAAATATATGCTTAAATGATTCAGGACTGGCTGATTTTTTAAAACTAAAACTCCAACATAATGCAAAAACAGCCACGTAAAGTTCTATCACAATCAATCAACTGAAACCTCCAGGTAAAAAATATATATAAGTATCTATGATAACGTCTGTGGTATGTTTCTATTATTATTGCTTGTATACAAGGCTCAGTGTTGCTGCCTCGTAGCGATGATGCCATTATTTCATGTTTTATTGATTCAAATAAGTGAATATTTGTGTTTAGTTATTATATATATTTTTTTGGACCCATCAGGACATCGCGAGTCATCGTACTGAATTCATTGGCTCGACTTCACGGAGAGATAATCGTCTCGGTCACTCGTTGCTACGGTAGTATAATTAGTGTTTTGTGCCTTTTTAATATAAAGTTTCGGTTGTAATCACAGTCCCGTCGAGGGGCGTCCACGTTTTTATCTCACAAAAAATGTCCTCGTCGTCTTCGCTCACGCACGTCTCCGTCTCCGTCTCCTAATGTCAGTACTGAAACAGGGTTTCTTTTTTTATTGTTTTAAATCAGGTCCTGAACAGAGAACATGTCTGCTTCTCCGCCGGCAGATTCTGCAGACAAACATCCACTCTGAGGGATGTAACGATAATCAACGAAGGGCGTAACATTGGGTTCAACATTTGGGGTGGTGGGGGGGTGAGATCTCCAACTATCTAAGGGGAGGTCCCGGGACATGTCTGCCTGGATTGAGAAAAATAAACAAAAATATCAAAAGAATTGTTGAACACAAATTTGAAAAAAGCGTGAAAAACTTCGGAAAAAGGCAACAAAAACGCTGAAAAAGTTTAAAAAAGAGACAAACGTCAAAAGGCGACAAATGTCGGGGAAAGCGCCAAAAAACGTAGGGAAAACACGGAAAAAAGGCGAAAAAAAACATTTAAAAGTTGTCCAAAAAACTCTTGAAAAAAGCGCCAAAAAATTTGGGGAAAAAGGCAACAAAAACACAGAAAAAACTTGTAAAACTAAACAAACGTCAAAAGGCGAAAAATGACGGAAAAAGCGCCAAAAACGTAGGAAAACCACGGAAAAAAGGCAACAAAAATCGTGAAAAAAGCATCAAAAATGTCCAAAAAAGCCCAGTTTTGATTAACGGATGGTTGTAACCCCCCTGATTCAGTTTGTATCCCGACCGGTTGGAATCTTTAACATTAGATCCCTTTTTAAGCCAATCACGGTGCAGCGTTGCAGCTCTAATGAGAAGCTCCTGAAAGCACGAGACCGTAGCTTTCTTCTACTTGTAGAGACCACGAATGTTCGGAGCTTCGAGAACATTGCTTTTTGTCACTTTCCTTGAAGTTTTTGTGGCTTTTTTGGAAGGTTTTGACTCTTGATTTGTCATCTTTGTTGTTGCGTTATGACATTTTTGACCCTTTCCGATGCTTTTTCCGGCATTTTTGTCATCCATTGTTTTATTTTCCTCCCTCCATCCAGACGGCAGCTCTGCAGGATGTGCAGCACACACAGTACATGATGTATAAACAGTATTTTAAGTTATAATGTACCAGTTCTTTGTATTGTAACCCTGTTGTCTTAGAGACAGTGATGTGTGTGTGTGCTGCCCCTCTGCCTGCAGGACGCCTCTGCATTATGTTTTTAATGAACCTGTCATTGTGACGTCATGTTTCCAGCCCTGTGAGGACCTGAGTGAACCCTGTTTGTTCCCATGTGCCTGTAAATCCAAACTTAACATTTGAATAATAAAAGAATTACTACAGGAACCAGTGTGTGGCTTCATTCTGTGTGTTGTCTGAGAGAAGCAGAGATTCCCAACCAGGGAGAACGTGTGAAAGGGCCTAACGGTACAGATTTGACCTTAGACATTTGACCGTGCAACGCTTCTGTCCTCTCTATTCCTCTGGGTGGCGTCAAGCGACTTCAACGTGCCCGCAAAGCATCCTGGGAAGGCGCCGTTGCATTTGAAAAAATGCTACGCGTCCAAAAGCTGGCCGATGCTCATCTTTATGCAAATTAATCCGTTGAACGCAACGCGACTATCCAGTAGAAGTAGACGAAAATCTGTTAACCTGACCTTTGTTGATCAGACAGATTCAGTGACTGCACGGCCTATTCCTCTCTTAACATGTTCTCAGGGACACGTTACGGTGAACTATTTCAGTCCAATATGAGATCGGATTCTGAACCAGCCGCCATGACGGTCTGTTGAAATGCTCGAGAAGCCAGACCCACGTCAGGCGTTCGTCCAATCAGCTGCGGGTCAGGGGCGTAGAGCATCAACCATGGATGTAAATAGATAAAGTAAATAGATATGCAAATACAGCATACATACAATATTTCAGGTCTTACAATAACTTACAACAATATACAACAATATATAACAATATACAACAATATACAACAATATACAACAATATACAACAATACCTTTACATTACAATTCTGTTCCTGTGTTCTGGTCTATTCTTTTCTGTCTTGGTTAAGTAATGATTTCTTTAATCTATATTTGAACTGAATGATATTATGGCTCTTTTTGACGTCATTGTTCAGTCCATTCAACTCAAATTGACCCAAAATATCTTGGATGCATGCATGTACGTTGTATGCAACCCATGCAACATTCTTCACAGGTAACATTAATGATCGCCTCCATTGAATTTTGGTTGTTTCAATTGCATAGCATTTGCAAAAAATAGTTTTTAAATGGTTTTATAACAGCATCTGTGTGTGATCCACTCAACATGCTCTGATCTTAACTGTTAGTCAAAATAATTCCTAATATCTGCCTTATTATGAACTCAAAAAGTTGGTATAATGTCATTTAAATTAGGTTTTTTTGAACATTAATACAAAAAGAAAGTTGAAAAGAGGGACAAAAAATGTTGGAAAAGGCACCAAATTATTTTTCTATTTTGTCCCCGGAAGGAAAAGAAGTTCACGGTCGACGGGAAGACGACGCGACGGTTAACTCATCATAATACAGACAGAAGAAAATGTGATTGGTTCTCAACTTCTCCCAGTTCACATAGTTCACACAACCTTTTTATCTTCTTGGATGTTTCTGAATCTACCTACTTCAAGGGCAAGGAAGGGCCGTATTAAGACAATGTGGGGCCCCTGGGCCCTATACCTCAGAGACAGAGAAGATCTAAGAATATGGATTCATTGCACAAAGTCCTCTGAAAGAAAGACGAGTTCTAGGAAAAGAAGCGCGGACTGCGGACCGGTCTTTCACTTCTCTGCACACTGAACTGAGAAGGGCTGGGTGCAACCAAGTCTCACCCAGGTGGGGGGGTTTGTGTCAAACATGTTTGTCTTTGCTTGCCAATTACATTGAATCAGGACGCCAACCACTTATCCTTTTTATAACAGGTAATATTTTACATTCATCATTATAAGGGGGTTAAACTGGTCACTTTTGATTATTGTTAACCCCCCCCCCCCCCCCCCCCCCCCCTAAATGATACATTTGTGCGTACCTTTGGACCAACTCAACTCTGACAGATTGGGGAGGGGAGTGATAGTGGTCATGTAATATTGATGTATTTATAAGGTATTATTATTATTATTAAGTGAAATTAGTGTTCATTAACGAGTAATGTATGGTCTTTCAACAATTTCTAGTGAATAATATAACCATTTATGGAAAATATTGTTAAAGCCTGTGTCATGTGGTGCCCCCCCCACTGGTTGTGAATGGTTGGTGCCCATGGGCACTGGCCCAAGTGCCCGTATGGATAATCCGGGCATGGGGAAGGATTCCTGTGCCACCAACGAGCTCTGACTCCTCCATAAGTTTGCTGCGACATATAGTTCTGTCACTACCCGATGGCGATATTACGAATCCCACTATGGCCACGCCAAGACCCGCCCTTCAATAGCATTCACACACTACTATTGGCCAGGCGTCCATGCTTACATGTCCAGGTCCTATCCCCTGACCAATCCCCTAACCCTAACCTTAACCACTCCAGGTCAAATGCCTAACCCCAACCAATCGAGCTGCTTCGTAGGGCTTGTCTTGGCGTGGCCATAGTGGGATTCGTAATTTTGCTACCCGATGTGAGTCGAGTGCAGACATGATTTGCGCATGCTCAGATTTAAATGGTTTACAGCATAACGTGTCATACTGAAATTTGTGAAATCCATAAAATAATAAACTTTTCTCTTTACATACAGTAACAGAAGATGGAAATCATTTCAAAAACGTTTTAGCTATCTATGATTGTTTGATTGCTAACGTTAGCTCAAAACGCCGTTAGCATCTTGTAGGCTACTTGTCGCAAAGAGACGCATGCTCGACTCACATCGGGTAGTGACAGAACATTACGTTACATGTCATTTAGCTGACGCTTTTATCCAAAGCGACTTCCAATTGCTATATATGTCAGTTCCAAGACTCAAGTCTGTTCTGTCATACAATGATCTGGAAAAAGTCATCCATGCCTTCATAACCTCCCGCTTAGACTATTGTAACTCTCTCTACTTTGGTCTCCATCTGACTCCGGTGGCTCGGCTTCAGATGGTCCAAAGGACAGCGGCTAGACTGCTCACGAACACAAAAAAGCGTGAACACATTACACCTGTCCTAGCCTCCTCGCACTGCCTTCCAGTCCAGTCTAGGATACCATTTAAAATACTGTTGATGGTTTTTAAAGCTCTTCAGCTACATAGCGGATATCATTCATCTTCACATAGCCCCCAGGTCCCTCAGCTCCTCCAGCCAAGGCCTCCTCCATGTCCCACGGTCCCGGCTTAACCAAAAAGGTGACAGAGCCTTTTCTGTTGCTGGCCCTCAGCTGTGGAACCGACTGCCCCCTGACATCAGAAGTGTCCCTTCAATTGTGATATTCAAAGCCAGGCTCCAAACTTATCTTTTTACATTGGCCTTCCCAGCATTTTAATTGTCTTATCTTGCTATGTTTGTAATGAAGTGTTTGTCTTTCGATGTCCTTTTTAGCCTAAATCACTGATTTGTACGTGTATTTTATTTTATTTTTATTGTATTACCCTGTGTGCTATGTACAGAAAATATGAAAACACGGGACAGCAAATATGAAAACACGGGACAGCAAATAGGATAACACGGGAAAGAAAATAAGAAAACACGGGACAGCAAATAGGAAAACACGGGGCAGCAAATAGGAAAACACGGGACAGCAAATATGAAAACATGGGACAGCAAATATGAAAACACGGGACAGCAAATAGGATAACACGGGACAGCAAATAGGATAACACGGGACAGCAAATAGGATAACACGGGACAGCAAATAGGATAACACGGGACAGCAAATAGGATAACACGGGACAGCAAATAGGATAACATGACAGCAAATAGGATAACATGACAGCAAATAGGAAAACACGGGACAGCAAATAGGAAAACACGGGACAGCAAATATGATAACACGGGACAGCAAATAGGATAACATGACAGCAAATAGGATAACACGGGACAGCAAATAGGATAACACGGGACAGCAAATAGGATAACACGGGACAGCAAATAGGATAACACGGGACAGCAAATAGGATAACATGACAGCAAATAGGATAACACGGGACAGCAAATAGGATAACACGGGACAGCAAATAGGATAACACGACAGCAAATATGAAAACACGACAGCAAATATGAGAACACGACAGCAAATATGGAAACACGGGACAGCAAATATGAAAACACGGGACAGCAAATATGGAAACACGGGACAGCAAATATGATAACACGGGACAGCAAATATGAAAACACGACAGCAAATAGGAAAACACGGGACAGGACAGCAAATATGAAAACACGGGACAGCAAATATGAAAACACGGGACAGCAAATATGAAAACATGACAGAAAATATGAAAACACGGGACATCTCAAGGGTTAAACAGTCTTGTGAAAGTCACCTCTCAGTGATCTTCTATGTCAGAGGCCCAGTCATGTTTAAAGCTGGAGAAATGGCTTCTTAGAACATGAGCTGGTCACACGTCACGTGAGAATCGAGCATCGAATCGTTCCAGAGAGAATCGCGATGCATCTAAGAATCGATTCTTTTTCCCACTCCTTTCTTTCGTACATTTACCAACACAATATGTCCATGCTTTCATCAACATTTCTCCAACACAAGAGAAGCTGACTTCCTGCTGTTACCCTTATCAACCAGCAGGTGGAGACAGAGTCAAAGTAAAGGACAGACAGAGACACAAGTCATATATATATATATATATATATATATATATATATATATATATATATATATATATATATATATATATACTAACAGTCAGTATATATATCTATGGACACAGGTGAGACATGTGTTGGTTTAACCCTTGTGTTGTCTTCCCGTCGACCTGCAACTTTGTTTTTCTGGGTCGAAATTTCAACTTTTTGTTATTAATTTTCTACACTTTTTCTCAATGTTTTTGTCACTTTTTTTTTCCAATTTATTGTCACTTTTTAGACGTTTTTTTTTTTAATGTTTGTCAATTTTTTAATTAGTAAAAAAACTAATTAAAAAAACATTTTGTCACTTTTTTTTCAATTTTTTTTCACTTTTTTGGTGTTTTTTTTTAATAAAGTTGTAATTTTTTACCAATGTTTTTGTTGCTCTTTCCAATGTTTTTTTTGTTTTTCAATTGTTTTTGTCACTTTTTTTAAAAATAAGTTTTTGTCACCTTTTTCCTAATTTTCTGTCACTTTTTTTTCAAAGTTATTGTCACTTTTTTGTCACTTTTTTGGCGTTTTTTTTTAAAATGTTTGTAAATTTTTTAATTAGTTTTTTTTGTCACTTTTTTGGCGTTTCTTTTTGTAATAATGTTTTTTAGTTGCTTTTTCCCAATTTTTTTGTCACTTGTGTTTCCATTTTTTGTCACTTTTTTGGCGTATTTTAAATATTTTTTGTCACTTTTTTTAAAAACAACTTTGTGTCACCTTTTGCAATGTTTTTTGATGTTTTTTTGTCACTTTTTCCGATTTCTTGGTCACTTTTTCCTGCGTTTTTGTAGCTTTTTCCAACATTTGTCACTTTTTTTTAATGGAAAGTTTTTGTAAACGGGTCAAAGAAATGTTACCCAAACTCAGAGTCATGTAAATAATATGTAAACAAGACACAGATACTAGATTATGACTTTATAGATCAAAAAAAAAATATATAAAAAGTTCCAAAAAATATCATATGAAAATACAATCAGTCAAAATTATGACTTTTAATTAGAAAATAAGATAACATTTCAGTATATTATATATTATATATATTCAGTATATAAATTCAGTATGTCAAAAGTCAATCTTTGGACTTTCTGATAATTCTGATAATTCAATTATAATATTGATTTAGTTTCTTAATCAAGTAGCATAGTATTTATAATGTATGCTACTTTTCCTCCCCTCTTTGCTCGTGCTTTAACCATTTAATTTTAAATGCGCGCTCTTGACTCGCTCTTCTCACGCAGGAGCGCGCCCGGTCGCGGGCTCGTGCACGAGTCGGTAGTGGACTCCGGGAGCAGCGGCAGCACAGCTCGGGGCAGCCAGCCAGAGACACACCGTGGAGTACGCTCACTTCCAGCGGCTCAAACAGGATTAAACAGCCGCTTTTGGGTGGACGTTTCAGCGGCAGGAAGGAGAGGGGCTTCCCGCTTTCCCTGGACGCCTGTTTCTGGAAGTTTATATCCCGTTGAACCAACCTGGGAGAGCGGGACAATGAGGGAGCGAGTGCCGGGCTTCTGCCACCGACTGCTTTCACCTCCGCTAACGGCTAGCTTAGAAGCGACCTTTAAAACTCTCCCGTGACGCGTTAAAAACGGACTTTTAACGCGTTAGCTAGTTCCCGCGAGCTCTAAACGGTTACACGGTTAAAGACACACGGCTACTGGGTTAACGTCCACTTGTGGAGGGTGTCTTTTAAGGAGAAGAAGTTGTATTTTCGGGATATGGAGACGGACTCGGTGGCACTCGGCGACGTGGAGTCTCTTCACGGTGGACTGAGCCTCCTGGACCCCCTGGTGGACCGGACCCTGGTGGACCGGATCCTGGTGGACACCGTGTCCCAGCAGCAGGGCTGGCTCCGAGTTTACGGTAAGACAAACACACACCGGGAGGAACGAGGGGGGTGGGGGCACACAGCAGACATGTTGCTGACCCACTACTGTTACTACTGGGCGGGTTAGCCAGCAGGTTAGTGTGGAGGAAGAGCCAGGTAACGTTGACAACCGCGGGCTGAGGTCATGGCGGCCAACGGCTGGAAACTGGACCAACGGCTGGAAACTGGAGCTGTGTGTGTGTGTGTGTGTGTGTGTGTGTGTGTGTGTGTGTATGTGTGTGTGCGCGCGCGCGCGCTGCTTCTTTTTCATCTTAAAGGTCCCATGACATGGTGCTGTTTGGATGCTTTTATACAGACCTTAGTGGTCCCCTAATACTGTATCTGAAGTCTCTTTATACAGACCTTAGTGGTCCCCTAATACTGTATCTGAAGTCTCTTTATACAGACCTTAGTGGTCCCTAATACTGTATCTGAAGTCTCTTTATATAGACCTTAGTGGTCCCCTAATACTGTATCTGAAGTCTCTTTTATATAGGCCTTAGTGGTCCCCTAATACTGTATCTGAAGTCTCTTTATATAGACCTTAGTGGTCCCTAATACTGTATCTGAAGTCTCTTTATATAGACCTTAATGGTCCCCTAATACTGTATCTGAAGTCTCTTTATATAGACCTTAATGGTCCCCTAATACTGTATCTGAAGTCTCTTTATATAGGCCTTAGTGGTCCCTAATACTGTATCTGAAGTCTCTTTTATATAGACCTTAGTGGTCCCCTAATACTGTATCTGAAGTCTCTTTTATATAGGCCTTAGTGGTCCTCTAATACTGTATCTGAAGTCTCTTTATATAGGCCTTAGTGGTCCCTAATACTGTATCTGAAGTCTCTTTTATATAGACCTTAGTGGTCCCCTAATACTGTATCTGAAGTCTCTTTATATAGACCTTAGTGGTCCCCTAATACTGTATCTGAAGTCTCTTTATATAGACCTTAGTGGTCCCTAATACTGTATCTGAAGTCTCTTTATATAGACCTTAATGGTCCCCTAATACTGTATCTGAAGTCTCTTTATATAGACCTTAATGGTCCCCTAATACTGTATCTGAAGTCTCTTTATATAGACCTTAATGGTCCCCTAATACTGTATCTGAAGTCTCTTTATATAGGCCTTAGTGGTCCCTAATACTGTATCTGAAGTCTCTTTTATATAGACCTTAGTGGTCCCCTAATACTGTATCTGAAGTCTCTTTTATATAGGCCTTAGTGGTCCTCTAATACTGTATCTGAAGTCTCTTTATATAGGCCTTAGTGGTCCCTAATACTGTATCTGAAGTCTCTTTTATATAGGCCTTAGTGGTCCTCTAATACTGTATCTGAAGTCTCTTTATATAGACCTTAGTGGTCTCTAATACTGTATCTGAAGTCTCTTTTATATAGACCTTAGTGG
>CM042324.1:1848701-1863701 GCA_023566125.1 Zingel zingel | reverse complement strand
AAAGTCAGAATTTTTTTTGAAAAAAGTTGGAAAAGTGTGAGAAAAAAAGTTGGAAAATATAGTAAAGTCAAAACAATTTTTAGAAAAAAGTCAAAAATATTTTAGAGATTTTTTTTTAATTATGAGAAAAAAAGTCGGAAAATTTTAAGGAAAACAAAGTCAAAAAATTGAGTAAAAAAAAAATCAACATTTTTTTTTTTTTTTAAAAGTCAAATATATATTTTTATGAATTATTTTATGAATTTATGAGAAAAAAAGTCCGAAAATTGAGGAAAAAAAAGTCGACATTTTTTTTTTTAGAAAATAGTCCAAAATATTTTCGAGGAAAAAAAAGTCGGGAAAATTTTGAGGAAAACAAAGTCAAAAAATTGAGGACATTTTTTTTTTTTCTTTTTTTTTTTAAAAGTCAAATATATTTTTGTGAATTATTTTTTGAATTTATGAGAATTCAAAAATTGAGGAAAACAAAGTCAAAAAATTTGGAAAAAAGTCAAAATATTTGAGGAAAAAGTCTGAAAATTTTGAGGAAAACAAATAAAAAAAATTAGTAAAAAAGTCAAAACAATTTTTTAGAAAAAAGTCAAATATTTTCCAGAAATCTTTTTTTTAATTTATGCGAAAAGTCGAAAAATTGAGAAAAAACAAAGTTAAAATATTTTGAAAGAAGTCAAAAAAATTGAGAAAAAAGTCAAAATATTTTGAGAAAAAAAACATTTTGAGATAAAAGTCAAATTGGATTGTGGATTGTGAGAATCGTGATAGCCCTACTACTTTGTATGGCAACTTCTGCACAACAATTTGGGTGTGTGTGTGTGTGTGTGTGTGTGTGTGTGTGTGTGTGTGTGTGTGTGTGTGTGTGTGTGTGTGTGTGTGTGTGTGTGTGTGTGTGTGTGTGTGTGTGTGTTAATGTGTTAATAGTAGTCGTCACATGTTGTGTTCAGTGATCGGTCAGTCTTTTCCAGCCTTCATCAGAGTCGAGATGTTTCAGTTAACAAAGAGAGAGATGGGTCCAGGATGTGTTTGGCTTAGGTTAGCTTAGCTTAGCACAAACACTGGAAGCAGGGGGAAACTGCTAGCCTAGCTCCGTCTATAGAGAGAGAAAGTCCAAAGAAAGTGATATTGATCTTGCAGCTTTTCTTTGGTTAATCAGGAGTTGAATCATTGATTTTCCCTGAGCTGCTCAGTGCAGTGCGTCTGTAGTTTTAATCCGTTTGTGTGTCGGCGCTCTGAAAGCATCGGCGGAGCGTTTTTATCCAGAGAAAGGCTGCAGTGTATTAAAGCTGACTGACCCCCCCACCCCCCACTCCCAGCCCTGCTGAGCGTTAAGTCATGAGAACATATGTTGTCTTGTGACTCGAGTTAATCCTGAACCGTTATGTGTTCTGTCACTTTAAATATGAAGCAGTAAATCTGACACACACAGACATACAGACACACACACACACAGACACACACACGCACAGACACACACACGCACAGACACACACACGCACGCACACACGCACAGACACACACACACACACGCACACACACACACACACACACGCACAGACGGACACACGCACACACACACACACGCACAGACGGACACACGCACAGACGGACGCACACAGATACATACACACGCACAGACAGACACACACACAGATACACACGCACAGACGGACACACGCACAGACGGACACACGCACAGACGGACACACACACACACACACACACACACACACACACACACACACACACACACACACACACACACACACACACACACACACACACACACCACAGACGGACACACACACACACACACACACACACACACCACAGACGGACACACACACACACACACACACACACCACAGACGGACACACACACGGACACACACACGCACACAGATATACACACGCACAGACACACACACAGATACAGACGGACACACACACACACACACGCACAGACGGACACACACACACACACACACACACACACATACAGACGGACACACACACACACACAGACGGACACACACACACACACACACACACACACAGACAGACAGACAGACAGACAGACAGACAGACACAGATATACACGCGCACACACACAGACAGACACATATTACAGCACTGTAGGTTTGTACATACTGCATTACACACAGACAGATACACACACAGAAACACACACAGAAACACACACACACACACACACACACACACACACATACATTGGAATAAGTTGGTGGAAAGTGGTGGAATGAGTTTAAGTTATGTAGCCAGCTGTTATACATCATATCATCCATACAGGGATAGTAGTATACAGCTGTTATACATCATATCATCCATACAGGGATAGTAGTATACAGCTGTTATACATCATATCATCATACAGGGATAGTAGTATACAGCTGTTATACATCATATCATCATACAGGGATAGTAGTATACAGCTGTTATACATCATATCATCCATACAGGGATAGTAGTATACAGCTGTTATACATCATATCATCCATACAGAGATAGTAGTATACAGCTGTTATACATCATATCATCATACAGGGATAGTAGTATACAGCTGTTATACATCATATCATCATACAGGGATAGTAGTATACAGCTGTTATACATCATATCATCCATACAGGGGTAGTAGTATACAGCTGTTATACATCATATCATCCATACAGGGATAGTAGTATACAGCTGTTATACATCATATCATCATACAGGGGTAGTAGTATACAGCTGTTATACATCATATCATCCATACAGAGATAGTAGTATACAGCTGTTATACATCATATCATCCATACAGGGATAGTAGTATACAGCTGTTATAAATCATATCATCCATACAGGGATAGTAGTATACAGCTGTTATACATCATATCATCATACAGGGATAGTAGTATACAGCTGTTATAAATCATATCATCCATACAGGGATAGTAGTATACAGCTGTTATACATCATATCATCATACAGGGATAGTAGTATACAGCTGTTATACATCATATCATCATACAGGGATAGTAGTATACAGCTGTTATACATCATATCATCATACAGGGATAGTAGTATACAGCTGTTATACATCATATCATCATACAGGGATAGTAGTATACAGCTGTTATACATACAACGGGATATAACCCTAACGTTATATAACGTCGGCCCTGGAGGTAACCAGTCTCCTGGTGTTCTGACCACGGTCGGAAACGAAGCGATCAGGAAAGGTTAACACGTTGAACATTTTAAATTAAAAAGATTATTAATGTGTGAGCTGATGCCTCATCTGTTGACATTTCAGAATGCCTTCCTATAGTTGCTTTATAAAAGCTTTCCACACAAACAAACGTACATGTGTCGTTAGTATGAGAACAAAAATAGATTTTAACAGTGTCGGGCTCGGGTCGGCAAAGAATGGTATCGGGCCATCTCTAGTTTGGGGCCCCACGTTGATGTGATTCCCTAATGTCGGGACAGGAAGGCTTGTTTCCATCTGTTCTGCAGCAGGATGCGTCTCTGACGCCTGGCAGCCTTCACGTGTTTGAGCGGTCCGAGGACATTGGATGCCCGCTGGGATTTCCAGCCGTCAGATTGGACGGGGGATTGTGGGAGGTTGTCTTCGCACCAATTCACACCTAAGATCCCTGGTAGCATTAACGTGGAGCCAGACTGATACTTGCTTCTTGTTCCCTAAATGAAACGAGCATCCTGTTTTCAGTCTTCACCCTCCCGCATCTGAGCTTATTCGAGCCGTTAGAAAGCTGTAATGATGTCCCCTAAATCGGCAGTTGGTGGACTGGTCCTGTGTGTTGATAGTCGGGGTCTCCAGCAGCTACTGTGGGGAGTATCAACATGCTAGTTCACTGATAATATCAGACATATTTTGGTTACAATGACGGGGTTATCCGTTTGTAAAGTGTAAATATGTCAGTAACGTTTTGAAATTAACACTTCTCCAGCAAGCAGTACTATGTGGGCAGTTGTGCTAAAGTTAGCTTGCTAGCATAACATAAACTGGCTGGCAGACACCTCGCAAATAACCTCAGACTTATCACCCCCTCGCGTTATGGCGGTGAAATGCACCGCGATGCAAAGCAAGCCCGACGCAGAACTCCGAAAGGGTCACGACGCCGTAGCAGTGACAGCGTAGCTACGGCGTAGGAGCGCCAGCGTTTGACGCCGTAGGAGTGACAGTGTAGCTACGGCGTAGGAGCGCCAGCGTTTGACGCCGTAGCAGTGACAGCGTAGCTACAGCGTAGGAGCAACAGCGTTTGACGCCGTAGGAGTGACAGCGTAGCTACGGCGTAGGAGCGCCAGCGTTTGACGCCGTAGCAGTGACAGTGTAGCTACGGCGTAGGAGCGCCAGCGTTTGACGCCGTAGGAGTGACAGCGTAGCTACGGCGTAGGAGCGCCAGCGTTTGACGCCATAGGAGTGACAGCGTAGCTACGGCGTAGGAGCGCCAGCGTTTGACGCCGTAGCAGTGACAGTGTAGCTACGGCGTAGGAGCGCCAGCGTTTGACGCCGTAGCAGTGACAGTGTAGCTACGGCGTAGGAGCGCCAGCGTTTGACGCCGTAGCAGTGACAGCGTAGCTACGGCGTAGGAGCGCCAGCGTTTGACGCCGTAGCATTGACAGCGTAGCTACGGCGTAGGAGCGCCAGCGTTTGACGCCGTAGCAGTGACAGCGTAGCTACGGCGTAGGAGCGCCAGCGTTTGACGCCGTAGGAGTGACAGCGTAGCTACGGCGTGGAGTTGACGGCGTGGAGTTGACGCTGTAGGAGCGACGGCGTTTGACGCTGTAGGAGCGACGGCGTTTGACGCTGTAGGAGCGACGGCGTTTGACGCTGTAGGAGCGACGGCGTTTGACGCTGTAGGAGCGACAACGTAGCTACGGCGTAGGAGCAACAGCGTTTGACGCCGTAGGAGTGACAGCGTAGCTACGGCGTAGGAGTGACAGCGTAGCTACGGCGTAGGAGCGCCAGCGTTTGACGCCGTAGCAGTGACAGCGTAGCTACGGCGTAGGAGCGCCAGCGTTTGACGCCGTAGCAGTGACAGCGTAGCTACGGCGTAGGAGCAACAGCGTTTGACGCCGTAGGAGTGACAGCGTAGCTACGGCGTAGGAGCGCCAGCGTTTGACGCCGTAGGAGTGACAGCGTAGCTACGGCGTAGGAGCGCCAGCGTTTGACGCCATAGGAGTGACAGCGTAGCTACGGCGTAGGAGCGCCAGCGTTTGACGCCGTAGCAGTGACAGTGTAGCTACGGCGTAGGAGCGCCAGCGTTTGACGCCGTAGCAGTGACAGTGTAGCTACGGCGTAGGAGCGCCAGCGTTTGACGCCGTAGCAGTGACAGCGTAGCTACGGCGTAGGAGCGCCAGCGTTTGACGCCGTAGCATTGACAGCGTAGCTACGGCGTAGGAGCGCCAGCGTTTGACGCCGTAGCAGTGACAGCGTAGCTACGGCGTGGAGTTGACGGCGTGGAGTTGACGCTGTAGGAGCGACGGCGTTTGACGCTGTAGGAGCGACGGCGTTTGACGCTGTAGGAGCGACGGCGTTTGACGCTGTAGGAGCGACAACGTAGCTACGGCGTAGGAGCGACAGCGTTTGACGCCGTAGGAGTGACAGCGTAGCTACGGCGTAGGAGTGACAGCGTAGCTACGGCGTAGGAGCGCCAGCGTTTGACGCCGTAGCAGTGACAGCGTAGCTACGGCGTAGGAGCGCCAGCGTTTGACGCCGTAGCAGTGACAGCGTAGCTACGGCGTAGGAGCAACAGCGTTTGACGCCGTAGGAGTGACAGCGTAGCTACGGCGTAGGAGCGCCAGCGTTTGACGCCGTAGGAGTGACAGCGTAGCTACGGCGTAGGAGCAACAGCGTTTGACGCCGTAGGAGTGACAGCGTAGCTACGGCGTAGGAGCGCCAGCGTTTGACGCCGTAGCAGTGACAGCGTAGCTACGGCGTAGGAGCGCCAGCGTTTGACGCCGTAGCAGTGACAGCGTAGCTACGGCGTAGGAGCGCCAGCGTTTGACGCCGTAGCAGTGACAGCGTAGCTACGGCGTAGGAGCGCCAGCGTTTGACGCCGTAGCAGTGACAGCGTAGCTACGGCGTAGGAGCGCCAGCGTTTGACGCCGTAGGAGTGACAGCGTAGCTACGGCGTAGGAGCGCCAGCGTTTGACGCCGTAGCAGTGACAGCGTAGCTACGGCGTGGAGTTGACGGTGTAGGAGCGACGGCGTTTGACGCTGTAGGAGCGACGGCGTTTGACGCTGTAGGAGCGACGGCGTAGCTACGGCGTAGGAGCGCCAGCGTTTGACGCCGTAGCAGTGACAGCGTAGCTACGGCGTAGGAGCGCCAGCGTTTGACGCCATAGGAGTGACAGCGTAGCTACGGCGTAGGAGCAACGGCGTTTGACGCTGTAGGAGCGACAACGTAGCTACGGCGTGGAGTTGACGCTGTAGGAGCGACGGCGTTTGACGCTGTAGGAGCGACGGCGTTTGACGCTGTAGGAGCGACGGCGTTTGACGCTGTAGGAGCGACAACGTAGCTACGGCGTGGAGTTGACGCTGTAGGAGCGACGGCGTTTGACGCTGTAGGAGCGACGGCGTTTGACGCTGTAGGAGCGACGGCGTTTGACGCTGTAGGAGCGACAACGTAGCTACGGCGTGGAGTTGACGCTGTAGGAGCGATCACTTAGCGGTCAGTCGAATTAGCTGTTAGCTAAACTGACGTTAGCTTGCCTATGGAGGCTAACGGCAGACCGCTATAATCACTTAGCGGTCACTTAACGGATCGTGCAGGTGGCACGGATCGGGTACCGACACCGCCATGACTGGCTGTGAGTTTCCGGAGAAAAAAGAACCACGTGACGCGTTCGTCCAATCAGCTGCCGGTTTTAATTTTCTGGGGAATAATCAGACTGTTAATGGAAACAACACAGAGCAGCGCCGCCTGCTGCTATGGAGACGTATTACGTGCAGAGCGGACGCTCAAGTCGGCGTCTCTTCGATGAGTTCTGAGGAACTTTTTGGACCTCGGGGACCCGACTGATCAGCCCGACTGGCTCTACTGCCGACGGTCGGCCGTCTGGCTGGTGTGTCGGGGCCTTAACACAGATTTGGACAGATTTGTGAGCAATATTTGAGAGAAATATGCCTTTTGTGTCTTAGATCTTTGAGTTCAGCTCATTGCATTTTATAATTGTGTTCGGTGTAAATCAGAGTTGGGTGGTGTTTGGTGATCAGGTTCAGGTCTTCAGGACAATAGAGGCCCATCTTTGGGAGGAAATGGAAATGGAAAGTTCCTCACGGGCCGCGCTGTTATCAGGATGATGGGGTGGGGTGGGCGCTGAGACAGGATTTCCTCTCTGAAACAAAACAAGAGTTGAGCTTCACCGGACGAAAATAACCCGCTGTCTAATTCAGGACGGGACACGCAGTGGAAAAACGCCGGAGGAGACTTGTCTTTATCTCAGGGATCCACTGATCTCATCTTCATATCCAACTTTAAAGGGCTTTTCAACCTGGACCCTATTATTTCCCTCGCTTTTGTCACTTGTTTTTGTGTCTTTTTGTCGCTTTAACTCTCCTCATGTACAAGACACTGAGCTGAAACTGTGTCCGTCCTCAGAGGACAGTTAAGTTAGTGCTAATTTGAGATTAAAGTAGAGATGCACCGATAGAGCGGCCGGTGACCGGGATTGGCCGGTGTTCACGTGCTCGGCCGGTGACCGGGATTGGCCGGTGTTCACGTGCTCGGCCATGACCGGCGACCGGCAGGTCAGTCTGACATATGCTGATCTCATGGCGGTCAACGCTCCAATTAACTGCCAACATAAGTTCTACCAGTTACAGTTCTCAAGGACGCACGCACACACGGACGCCACAGCACGCTCTCTTCTTCCTTTCTCTCAACTTCTCCGCCGTGTGTGGCGCCTACCCGCTCGCGGTGTGAAGGCGTGTCGGCGCTATTCTCCCACATGTAGGAACCTGGTGAATTAACCTGCAACATGTCAGCTGTTTGGGGTTCTTCAGCGTGTGTGCAGAAGATAACAAGTCTGCAATATGCAACAGCTGCAAGGAAAGAGTAGGGCGTGGAGGGACCACACCAACAACCCAAATCACATTTCTTTAGTTGATATTGGACGTGAAGAGAAGGAAATGGTTCTAACATTGACCTTTAGATGTGTGTGAATGTCCCACACCAGGAGTCATTGATATAGTTCTATTTCATAGTGATCCATTATCTGTTCTAACATGTTCTATTAAAGAAAAGATAGAAAATAGATATGTGTGTGTGCTGTAAAGATTTTAGAAAACATGAAATCAGAATCTGCTAAAATCGGTATCAGCTGGCCTAACGCAAAGAAATCAGTAATCGGAATCGGCCTAGAAAGCTGTAATCGGTGCATCTCTAGATTAAAGGCCAACTTTGGGGTTTTTCGACCCTGTTTTCCCATGTTTTTGTGTCTAAGTGACGAGTATTAAGCAAGACAGCGGCGAAACAAGCTGCAATGTAACGTTAGCGTCCACTAAAAGTTCTGTTGTTGCCGCTGACAGACTCAGATTATTATTCTAAGTGTCTGACAACATTATGAAAGGATCCCTACAGAGATAGACCTTTTAGTTAAAGAGTAAGATCCTTTTAGTTTAACATCAAACAGCCCCGAAATCACCATCACCAAACTACACCAGACTCCATGTAAATAATCAGGACTTTTAGTAATACAGTATGTACAAACCTACAGTGCTGTTGTGTGTGTGTGTGTGTGTGTGTGTGTGTGTGTGTGTGTGTGTGTGTGTGTGTGTGTGTGTGTGTGTGTGTGTGTGTGTGTGTGTGTGTGTGTGTGTGTGTGTGTGTGTGTGTGTGTGTGTCTGTGTGTGTCTCTGTGTCTGTGTGTGTGTCTGTGTATCTGTGTGTGTGTCTGTGTATCTGTGTGTGTGTGTGTCTCTGTGTGTGTGTGTGTGTGTGTGTGTGTGTCTCTGTGTCTCTGTGTGTGTGTCTCTGTGTCTCTGTGTGTGTGTCTCTGTGTGTGTGTGTGTGTGTCTCTGTGTGTGTGTGTGTGTCTCTGTGTGTGTGTCTGTCTGTCTGTCTGTCTGTCTGTCTCCTCCTTTCATCCAGAACACCATCCACACGTGGATCTCCGGTGACAATCAGTGGTTGCAGCCTTAGTTTCCTTTAAAAGTTGTTGTTGAAGCTTCTCCGTGATTTCTCCCACTGACCTCCGCTGGGTTTGAACTTCCCGTCTGTATTCCTGGAAGTGTCGTCAGTGACGGCAGCGCGGGCCTCGTCGCCCTGCAGCAGCAGAGACTTCTGGGAGATTTGCCTAGAGGATTCCTGAGGGGCCAGCCTGCCTCCTCGGATTTATTGGCTGGTTATTTTTAGCCCGAGGGCTGCTGGGACTCCTGGTTTCCGGCCGGCGAGGGTGATGAGAAGTCGACAGAGTGGCGTCTAATGGAACAGCAGTTTTTAGTTTCTGTCCTCGTGCATCAAAGCGGGCTGAAACTGCTACACACTCAAAAATAGAAGTACCGTTCTGTTCCTAAAAGGGTACAAAGGCAACCTTTTAAAAGACAACTGTCCTTCATTTTCTACCCTCGAATTAGTCAAAAGGTCCAGTTCTGGCCTCTTAAAACCCAAAGCTGTACTCTCAAGGATCCAAACTAATCTCTGTGAGTGGTTGGTGTGTGTGTGTGTGTGTGTGTGTGTGTGTGTGTGTGTGTGTGTGTGTGTGTGTGTGTGTGTGTGTGTGTGTGTGTGTGTGTGTGTGTGTGTGTGTGTGTGTGTGTGTGTGATGGTTACATAACAGTGTCTGTCTATCTGTGTGTCTGTCTGTCTGTATCTATCTCTCTGTGTGTCTGTCTGTATCTGTATCTGTGTCTGTCTGTCTGTATCTGTCTGTCTGTCTGTATATCTGTGTGTCTGTCTGTATCTATCTATCTGTCTGTGTGTCTGTATCTGTCTCTCTGTGTGTCTGTCTGTCTGTATCTGTCTGTATCTGTCTCTCTGTGTGTCTGTCTGTCTGTATCTGTCTCTCTGTGTGTCTGTGTGTCTGTCTGTATCTGTCTCTCTGTGTGTCTGTCTGTATCTATCTATCTGTGTGTCTGTCTGTCTGGGTCTGTCTGGGTCTGTCTGTCTGTGTCTGTCTCTGTCTATCTGTCTGTCTGTGTATCTGTCTATCTGTGTCGGTCTGTCTGTATCTATCTGTCTATCTGTCTGTATCTGTCTGTGTATCTGTCTGTCTGTGTGTGTGTCTGTCTGTCTGTCTGTCTGTGTATCTATCTGTATTTCTGTGCATCTGTCTGTCTGTCTGTCTGTCTGTGTATCTGTCTGTCTGTCTGTCTGTGTGTCTGTCTGTCTGTCTGTCTGTCTGTCTGTGTATCTGTCTGTCTGTCTGTGTATCTGTCTATCTGTCTGTGTGTCTGTCTGTCTGTCTGTCTGTTCATTCATTCAAAGTGTTCAGATCTGGTCTTGTACCTCCCAGTTCCGTGCGTGTCGTCCTCTTTCCACCTGATTAAGCTTCCTGCCAGAGTCCCCGTTCCTTTTCCTCTCGTGTTATTTCCTCTCGTTGCTCTCAGGGATGTTTTCGGAGCAGGAATGTTTGGGCATCATGCCAGGAAATGTTTTAGATTCCAGCTCTCCAGTCAGATTCAGGCTACCGTGTCCAGCATGTTGAAGAGCCCCCCCCCCCCCCCCCCCCCCCCCCCGTCACCGTAAGGTTGAAGGTGCAGCAGCTAAAGCCGAATGAATGGAACCAAAAGACTTCTCTCAGATCTAACGAGTCGGACTTCTTTAGCTTCACGTTTTGTCTTTAAGCTTTTTAATGTAAGGTATGATCTGCTGTAGCTTTCCCTAGGGCTGCACGATTATGGCCAAAATGATAATCACGATTATTTTGATCAATATATTATAATTATTTGTTGATTTTAACCAAAACATTGTTTTATTGTCACATAGGCTAATTATAACTGCTTCCACGTCCATATTGTGCTACGTTCCTCCTTCGTTGAAGGACACTATGAAGGAGCCATTTCAGCTGTTGTACGACCGCTTTCCAAACATGCACGTTTGCCGTGAAAAGATACAGGCAACGCAATTTCTGTTCACGTTAACGGCTCATGTTAAAATCTGGTGCCAATAGGACATCTACCGGACGAATTAGCAACGCGGATTACGGTGCCACTTAAATGTCTGCGTTGCTCTGATGCTCCAAAACAGACGTTACAGGCAACAGAAACATCGCTGCATGTCACGCTAGTAAACACTAATAACACATTACACAGCAGGTAACGTTAGCCTACCGTTGGCTAGTAAACACTAATAACACGTTACACAGCAGCTAACGTTAGCCTACCGTTAGCTACAGTAGTAAACACTAATAACACGTTACACAGCAGCTAACGTTAGCCTACCGTTGGCTAGTAAACACTAATAACACGTTACACAGCAGCTAACGTTAGCCTACTGTTAGCTACAGTAAACACTAATAACACGTTACACAGCAGCTAACGTTAGCCTACCGTTGGCTAGTAAACACTAATAACACGTTACACAGCAGCTAACGTTAGCCTACCGTTAGCTACAGTAGTAAACACTAATAACACGTTACACAGCAGCTAACGTTAGCCTACCGTTGGCTAGTAAACACTAATAACACGTTACACAGCAGCTAACGTTAGCCTACCGTTAGCTACAGTAAACACTAATAACACGTTACACAGCAGCTAACGTTAGCCTACCGTTAGCTAGTAAACACTAATAACATGTTACACAGCAGCTAATGTTAGCCTACCGTTGGCTAGTAAACACTAATAACACGTTACACAGCAGCTTATTTTAGCCTACCGTTAGCTACAGTAAACACTAATAACACGTTACACAGCAGGTAACGTTAGCCTACCGTTAGCTACAGTAGTAAACACTAATAACACGTTACACAGCAGCTAACGTTAGCCTACCGTTGGCTAGTAAACACTAATAACACGTTACACAGCAGCTAATGTTAGCCTACCGTTGGCTAGTAAACACTAATAACACGTTACACAGCAGCTAACGTTAGCCTACCGTTAGCTACAGTAAACACTAATAACACGTTACACAGCAGGTAACGTTAGCCTACCGTTAGCTACAGTAAACACTAATAACACGTTACACAGCAGGGAACGTTAGCCTACCGTTAGCTACAGTAAACACTAATAACACGTTACACAGCAGCTAACGTTAGCCTACCATTAGCTACAGTAAACACTAATAACACGTTACACAGCAGGTAACGTTAGCCTACCGTTAGCTACAGTAAACACTAATAACACGTTACACAGCAGCTAACGTTAGCTACCGTTGGCTAGTAAACACTAATAACACGTTACACAGCAGGTAACGTTAGCCTACCGTTAGCTACAGTAGTAAACACTAATAACACGTTACACAGCAGGTAACGTTAGCCTACCGTTAGCTACAGTAAACACTAATAACACGTTACACAGCAGCTAATGTTAGCCTACGTTAGCTAGTTAACACTAATAACACGTTACACAGCAGCTAATGTTAGCCTACCGTTGGCTAGTAAACACTAATAACACGTTACACAGCAGCTAATGTTAGCCTACCGTTGGCTAGTAAACACTAATAACACGTTACACAGCAGCTAACGTTAGCCTACCGTTAGCTACAGTAAACACTAATAACACGTTACACAGCAGGTAACGTTAGCCTACCGTTAGCTACAGTAAACACTAATAACACGTTACACAGCAGGGAACGTTAGCCTACCGTTAGCTACAGTAAACACTAATAACACGTTACACAGCAGCTAACGTTAGCCTACCATTAGCTACAGTAAACACTAATAACACGTTACACAGCAGGTAACGTTAGCCTACCGTTAGCTACAGTAAACACTAATAACACGTTACACAGCAGCTAACGTTAGCTACCGTTGGCTAGTAAACACTAATAACACGTTACACAGCAGGTAACGTTAGCCTACCGTTAGCTACAGTAAACACTAATAACACGTTACACAGCAGCTAATGTTAGCCTACGTTAGCTAGTTAACACTAATAACACGTTACACAGCAGCTAATGTTAGCCTACCGTTGGCTAGTAAACACTAATAACACGTTACACAGCAGCTTATTTTAGTCTACCGTTAGCTACAGTAAACACTAATAACACGTTACACAGCAGGTAACGTTAGCCTACCGTTAGCTACAGTGAACACTAATAACACGTTACACAGCAGGTAACGTTAGCCTACCGTTAGCTACAGTAGTAAACACTAATAACACGTTACACCGTTAAGCGTCTCTACAGGACTCAGCCTACAAGGGCCTATCCCTGGCCTATAGGTGGCGCTGTTTCTGCTACAGATGTGCATAAAGCTTGCACGCTGTATACAAACAGACAGTATATTTTGCCCTAGTGACCCTATTGACAGTATCTATACTGGACCAGCAGGTCCCGTGTCTCTGGACGGAGACCAGTGAAGGATGTTAGAAGCTCTTTTCCGGTGATGGCTGAGCGTTACTGAGCAGCCTCCAACTGAGCTTGAAGACGTAGATGTGACGTGAGCAACCTGTCTGAAAGTTGGAAGTCTTCTGGTAGCTGTGCCAAGAGAAATCTCAATCATTCCCAATCTAGCAGAGACGGAGAGCGTAGGTATATGTAAGGAGATAACATAGGCACAGGCTAATTACTGATCACTAACATGATAGTTAACATTAGGAATTACACTTAAACAGCTAATGGAAGTCCAAACTGCCTGAGAGCTTCTCCTGGACTATACGGTAATTCCTCTACTATGAGACAGTAAGTCTCGTGGTTATGACCCAATCGTTAGCCTATTTTTATAACAACGTCTGCTACGGAGCCATAACGTGAGCTACAAGGTAATGGAGCCTTTTATACATTGTCGTGTTTCTTTAGAAATAAACAACGGACAAATAGAGTCTTTAAACGCTTCAGATGTAAAGTTATTCTCTGTCAAAGTGACGTCAGAATGAATGGGAGTCAATGGGATGCTAACGGGAGGTGATGGCTTGGTAGCATCAGAATGAATGGCAGTCAATGGGATGCTAACGGGAGTTGATGGCTTGGTAGCATCAGAATGAATGGCAGTCAATGGGATGCTAACGGGAGCTGATGGCTTGGTAGCATCAGAATGAATGGCAGTCAATGGGATGCTAACGGGAGGTGATGGCTTGGTAGCATCAGAATGAATGACAGTCAATGGGATGCTAACGGGAGGTGATGGCTTGGTAGCATCAGAATGAATGGCAGTCAATGGGATGCTAACGGGAGCTGATGGCTTGGTAGCATCAGAATGAATGACAGTCAATGGGATGCTAACGGGAGGTGATGGCTTGGTAGCATCAGAATGAATGGCAGTCAATGGGATGCTAACGGGAGCTGATGGCTTGGTAGCATCAGAATGAATGGCAGTCAATGGGATGCTAACGGGAGCTGATGGCTTGGTAGCATCAGAATGAATGGCAGTCAATGGGATGCTAACGGGAGGTGATGGCTTGGTAGCATCAGAATGAATGGCAGTCAATGGGATGCTAACGGGAGGTGATGGCTTGGTAGCATCAACATGGCGCCGGTTCGCGGTCCGAGGAGAAGCTTACTCCCTTGGTTATTAGAAGGATTAATTTAAATATTGTCCTCTGCTGCCACCCTCAGGAATGTTAGAGCAACAGCAGGCAAACTGCTTTAGCTCAGTCAACAAGAACAGACATGCTTTATAAATGCTATAACTACACTCTAGTTCACATATTTGAACATATAATGATATGTAGAAATAATGCTAACGGGAGGTGATGGCTTGGTAGCATCAAAATGGCGCCATAGGAGCTACGCGGTCCGTGGAGAAGCTTACCCCCTTGAGTAACCCTAATAGGCTCAATATCTTCTCATCTCATCGATATTCAAGTATGTGGCTTCGCCGTCCAAACGAAGACGCAAAGAAGGGCGGCAATTTTGAATCTTTTCACCCGGTTTTTAA
>CM042324.1:1826201-1843701 GCA_023566125.1 Zingel zingel | reverse complement strand
CGCCGCCTGGGGGAAGTGTTTGCCATGAGTGCACGTAGAAGCCCCCCCGAGGGCTGCGAGGGTCCGATACAGAGCCCCCGGCACACACTGTACCTCTGGCACCGTTACAGGAAGCCTTGGCACCGATCCGACCTGCCTCCGCAGGCTCCCGAGCAGCCGTTGGACAGATACAAGTGGAGGACATCTGCACATCTGGCGGGCGCCAGGATGGCGGTTCCCGAGGACAAAGGACACAACACGGAGCGCCTTCCGCCGCGGCTGATCAGCCTGCCGGGGTTCAGCGAAGACGGACAGGCGAGGCCCGGCAGCTCTCTGCGCCGGATGTTCCCCTACCTGCGGTCCGTGTCCGAGCCCGGGACGGGGCGGGGCCCGGAGGAGAGGACGGCCGGCAGGAAGGTGGGGTCTGAACGGCGGGCGCCGTCCGTCAGCAGCTTCCTCAACGCCGTGTCTCGGAGGATCAGCAGAGTCATCAGGGACCAACCGGAGACTCCAGAGTCTGGTAGGACAGAAAAGAAACGCCTAGGGCTGGGTAATATTTCAATATTATATCGATATTGTGATATGAGACTAGATATCGTCTTATGAAAATATAACAAGTAACTTAACTTAATTTCAAACAGTTTGTAAATAAGTTATTAACATTAAAAACAGAACTTCAGACAGGTGTGTGATTGTACAGGTGTTCCTGTGAGGGTTAGAAATGACGGATTGTTGAATATAATTCTGCAAAATCAACTCTTCAAATCAATCAAATCAAGTCAACTTTTTCTCAAAATATTCCAAACTTTGGGGCGCCTGGGTGGCTCCCCCGGTTGAGCGTGCGCCCCATGTACAGAGGCTCAGTCCTTGTCGCAGCGGGCATGGGTTCGGTTCCGACCTGCGGCCCTTTGCTTCATGTCATCCCCCTCTCCCACTTTCCTGACCTTAATCTGTCCTATAAATGAATAATCTTTAAAAACATATTCCAACCTTTATACAGGAAATATTCCAGCCTTTATACAGGAAATATTCCAGCCTTTATACAGGAAATATTCCAGCCTTTATACAGGAAATATTCCAACTTTTATACAGGAAATATTCCAACCTTTATACAGGAAATATTCCAGCCTTTATACAGGAAATATTCCAACCTTTATACAGGAAATATTCCAACTTTTATACAGGAAATATTCCAACTTTTATACAGGAAATATTCCAACCTTTTTACAGGAAATATTCCAACCTTTATATTCCAACCTTTTATACAGGAAATATTCCAACCTTTTATACAGGAAATATTCCAACCTTTATACAGGAAATATTCCAGCCTTTATACAGGAAATATTCCAACCTTTATACAGGAAATATTCCAACTTTTATACAGGAAATATTCCAACTTTTATACAGGAAATATTCCAACCTTTTTACAGGAAATATTCCAACCTTTATATTCCAACCTTTTATACAGGAAATATTCCAACCTTTTATACAGGAAATATTCCAACCTTTTATACAGGAAATATTCCAGCCTTTATAAAGGAAATATTCCAACCTTTATACAGGAAATATTCCAACCTTTATACAGGAAATATTCCAACCTTTTATACAGGAAATATTCCAACCTTTTATACAGGAAATATTCCAACCTTTTTACAGGAAATATTCCAACCTTTATACAGGAAATATTCCAACCTTTTATACAGGAAATATTCCAACCTTTTATACAGGAAATATTCCAACCTTTATACAGGAAATATTCCAACCTTTTATACAGGAAATATTCCAACCTTTATACAGGAAATATTCCAACCTTTTATACAGGAAATATTCCAACCTTTTATACAGGAAATATTCCAACCTTTTATACAGGAAATATTCCAACCTTTTATACAGGAAATATTCCAACCTTTTTACAGGAAATATTCCAACCTTTTTACAGGAAATATTCCAACCTTTTTACAGGAAATATTCCAACCTTTATACAGGAAATATTCCAACCTTTATACAGGAAATATTCCAACCTTTATACAGGAAATATTCCAACCTTTTATACAGGAAATATTCCAACCTTTATACAGGAAATATTCCAACCTTTTATACAGGAAATATTCCAACCTTTATACAGGAAATATTCCAACCTTTTATACAGGAAATATTCCAACCTTTTATACAGGAAATATTCCAACCTTTATACAGGAAATATTCCAACCATTATACAGGAAATATTCCAACCTTTATACAGGAAATATTCCAACCTTTTTACAGGAAATATTCCAACCTTTTTACAGGAAATATTCCAACCTTTTATACAGGAAATATTCCAACCTTTTATACAGGAAATATTCCAACCTTTTATACAGGAAATATTCCAACCTTTTTACAGGAAATATTCCAACCTTTTATACAGGAAATATTCCAACCTTTTTACAGGAAATATTCCAACCTTTTATACAGGAAATATTCCAACCTTTTTACAGGAAATATTCCAACCTTTATACAGGAAATATTCCAACCTTTATACAGGAAATATTCCAACCTTTATACAGGAAATATTCCAACCTTTTTACAGGAAATATTCCAACCTTTATACAGGAAATATTCCAACCTTTATACAGGAAATATTCCAACCATTATACAGGAAATATTCCAACCTTTTATACAGGAAATATTCCAACCTTTATACAGGAAATATTCCAACCATTATACAGGAAATATTCCAACCTTTTATACAGGAAATATTCCAACCTTTTATACAGGAAATATTCCAACCATTATACAGGAAATATTCCAACCTTTTATACAGGAAATATTCCAACCTTTTATACAGGAAATATTCCAACCTTTTATACAGGAAATATTCCAACCTTTTATACAGGAAATATTCCAACCTTTTATACAGGAAATATTCCAACCTTTTATACAGGAAATATTCCAACCTTTTTACAGGAAATATTCCAACCTTTTATACAGGAAATATTCCAACCTTTTATACAGGAAATATTCCAACCTTTATACAGGAAATATTCCAACCTTTATACAGGAAATATTCCAACCTTTATACAGGAAATATTCCAACCTTTTATACAGGAAATATTCCAACCTTTATACAGGAAATATTCCAACCTTTTTACAGGAAATATTCCAACCTTTATACAGGAAATATTCCAACCTTTATACAGGAAATATTCCAACCTTTTTACAGGAAATATTCCAACCTTTTATACAGGAAATATTCCAACCTTTATACATGAAATATTCCAACCTTTTATACAGGAAATATTCCAACCTTTATACAGGAAATATTCCAACCTTTATACAGGAAATATTCCAACCTTTTATACAGGAAATATTCCAACCTTTTATACAGGAAATATTCCAACCTTTATACAGGAAATATTCCAACCATTATACAGGAAATATTCCAACCTTTTTACAGGAAATATTCCAGCCTTTATACAGGAAATATTCCAACCTTTTTACAGGAAATATTAATATATTATAATATCTATGGTTGGGTACCGAAGTGCCTAAACGACCGGTATCAACCGGACCGAATCGCAACGCGGATTTCGGTGCCAATTAAGGCGGCTACACAGCGAGCAGATAATCGGCCGTCGGACCATCTGGCGAGGTCGGTGACTCGAGTCTGTTCGGTGTGTTCCGTGCCGTCGTCCATCCGAGGGGCCGTCGGCCTTCATTTTGGCTGATTTGACATGTATAATCAGCGGGGCGGGCACTGCCGGCAGTCAGACTCAAACGACCCATCTGATTGGTGGAGAGCTAACCAGGAAACAGGGAGCGGGATGAGCGTGACTAGAGTCTCTCAAAATCTGATGAAGATCTGTTAACCTGACCTTTGTTGATCTGAAATGAAGACAGATTCAGCGACTGCACGGCCTATTTCTCTCTTAACATGTTCTCAGGAACACGTTACGGTGAACTATTTTAGGACAATATGAGATCGTATTCTGAACGAGCCGCCATGACAGTCTGGCTGTGGATTTCTGGAGAAACCAGACCCACGTGACGCGTTCGTCCAATCAGCTGCTGGTTTTCTATTTTGGGCGACAATCCAGATTAGCGCCGCCTGCTGTTATGGAGACGTATTACGTCTCGTCTCTTCGGTGTTCTGAGGAACTTCTTGGACCAACTCGGGACAGATCAAGACTGATCAGTCCCACCGGCTTTACTGCCGACGGTCGGCCGTCTGGTTGGTGTGTCTGCAGCTTTAAATGCCTTCTGCGCTGCTCTGAAACGGACGTTAGAGGCAACCGGAGCATCGCTGCACGCGACGCTAGTTAACACTTCACTTGACAGCAGGTAACGTTAGCCTACCGTTAGCTAGCAGCTGGAGTTAACACTGTTAAAATGTGACTGTATTTCACTGGAGAGGAGTCCAACAGCGGGACGTTAAGCAGTCTGCAACTGCAACACAGACGTGGTGCGTTCACTTGAAACTAGTAAGGCTCTTGGTGCATTCAAAGTTATTGTAAAATTCCCTATTACGCTATTTTTTTCAAGTATCGGTTCAGGCACCGTTTAGGCACCGGCCCCGTTTTTAAAAGTATTGTTTTAGCACCGGTATCGGAAAAAACCCAAAACGATACCCCCTAAAATGCTTGGTTGAGCATGTTTGTGTTTTTTTTTTATAGTAAAAAGCCATAATCTTCCTAATCGGATTTTGTTTTTTGTGCGTTTTTGGGTCCAGTATGTTGATACAATACGTCAAAAGTGAAAAACGAATTGTCAGGTCATTTAGGTGATGATACCAAACATCGGTATGGTAAACATTTGTTTATGTCGTATATAAAGACTCCTAAGGGTTCCTTTTTCTTGAAATCTAGCCAACTTTATTCTATAGAGAACGGAGTTTGAGAACGGCAACACACAGAACGTCTTTCTTCTTCCGTAATTATCCTGGAAATGCACTTAACGTGGATCCAGACTAAGTTGAATAAATCAAAGTTAACCAGTTATAATTATGCCGTGGATATGACACAAATGTTTACATTTTCTAAGCTGGAAACTGGTATTCAGATTTATTCAGACAGGTGACAGTTGAGAGGCCGACTGGTTGGACAGCGTTGTCTCTGTGTCCCTGCGGAGCGTCGTTCTCCGTTTCCTAAAGGAAGACCTTCCTCTGGCTGTTGCTGAGAGACATGGAGTCGGTCTCCTTTGTGCCGATTGATTGAGAGCTGGAAATCAGCCGGCAGCTGTGTGTAACGCTCGGCCGAGCAGCGCGTCTGAAGGTTAAGTTATGCTAATTGCATTTCCCACTCAAACATCTCATGATGTGCAGACGTAATATTTAGAGACGGACGATAATTAATGTGTGTTTTCATGCAGAACTGACAACTGATGCCTGCAGAGAAATCAAACCGTTTCTCTTAAGTGATTCCAAATGTCTCCGGTTTAGGGGCTCGGAAACGCCAGAGCAGGGGGAATGAGAGGGGGGAACGCGAGGGGGGAACGCCTGAGAGGGGGGGAACGCCAGAGTAGGGGGAATGAGAGGGGGGGAACGCCAGAGCGGGGGGAATGAGAGGGGGAAACGCCAGAGCAGGGGGAATGAGAGGGGGGGAACGCCAGAGCAGGGGGAATGACAGGGGGAAACGCCAGAGCGGGGGGAATGAGAGGGGGAAACGCCAGAGCGGGGGGAATGAGAGGGGGAAACGCCAGAGCAGGGGGAACGAGAGGTGGAAATGCCGGGGAATGAGAGGGGGAAACGCCAGAGCGGGGGGAATGAGAGGGGGAAACGCCAGAGCGGGGGGAATGAGAGGGAAACGCCAGAGCAGGGGGAATGAGAGGGGGAAACGCCAGAGCAGGGGGAATGAGAGGGGGAAACGCCAGAGCGGGGGGAATGAGAGGGGGAAACGCCAGAGCAGGGGGAATGAGAGGGGGAAACGCCGGGGAATGAGAGGGGGAAACGCCAGAGCGGGGGGAATGAGAGGGGGAAACGCCAGAGCGGGGGGGAATGAGAGGGGGAAACGCCAGAGCGGGGGGAATGAGAGGGGGAAACGCCAGAGCAGGGGGAATGAGAGGGGGAAACGCCGGGGAATGAGAGGGGGAAACGCCAGAGCAGGGGGAATGAGAGGGGGAAACGCCAGAGCAGGGGGAATGAGAGGGGGAAACGCCGGGGAATGAGAGGGGGAAACGCCAGAGCGGGGGGAATGAGAGGGGGAAACGCCAGAGCGGGGGGAATGAGAGGGGGAAACGCCAGAGCGGGGGGAATGAGAGGGGGAAACGCCAGAGCGGGGGGAATGAGAGGGGGAAACGCCAGAGCAGGGGGAATGAGAGGGGGACACGCCAGAGCAGGGGGAATGAGAGGGGGGAACTAGAGGAACTATGGAGAGAGAGCGGAGAGACCGTAACGTTGTTCTGAAACACGGCGGAGGCAGAGAAATCAGTCCGACCGAAGTCATCCGAGGCGTGGGAGCATTTCACACTAAAGAAATCGGAAACGTGTTAATTGCAAGATAAGCAAAAGCGACACGACGTGGCACGGGCGCACCACGGGCGCACCACGGTGATGAGTCAGCACCTAAAACGTAGACATGTCGGAGTCCTTGATGAGGAGGACGGGAGTTCAATAGCAGGCTAAAGTCACTACACAATCCTACTGTGGTTCCGTTGTGAAGCGAGGAACGTAACGTCTCTCCAGGAGCTCTTCTGGTGCTGGTGTGGCGTTTGCTCGTTCTCCAGCTGACTAGCATGACAAGCTAGCGTTAGCTCGTTAATAACTGTAGTAAAGTTAGCAAGCTAGCGTTAGCTCGTTAATAACTGTAGTAAACCAGGGGTGGTATATAAGATAAGACACGTTTTTAGTCACTCGCCCTTTATGGCCCATTCATTTTTCAATCTGTTGTCATGTATATATTCTGTGCTTTGTCCCGTATCAATTATTGTTGACAAATATGTGTGTGTTGTACTTTTTAATTTAATTTTAAAGTTCTTTTATAGCACTTGGGCGTCTTAAGCTGTGTTTAAATGTGTACAAATGAGCTTAACTTGCACTTACTACAATGATGGTAATAATTGAATTAATAAGCTTCAAGTGTGTGTGTGTGTGTGTGTGTTGTTTAACTGTAGTCGTGGGGTCCAAAAACTGGGAGTTCAGTATACTTGTGGGGTCCGACCAGCTTTGTGGGGCCCAAAATGCTGGAGCCCACAAGGTTAAAGGTCTGTTTGAGGGTTAAGACTTGGTTTTAGGATTAGGGTTAGAATTAGGTTATGGTTAGGGTGAGGGTAAGGGTTAAGGTTAGGCATCTAGTGGTGATGGTTAAGGTTAGGGTAAGGGGCTAGGGAATGCATTATGTCAATGACGGGTCCCCACAAAGATAGTGAGACGCACTGTGTGTGTGTGTGTGTGTGTGTGTGTGTGTGTGTCGTCTGTATCTGCTCTTTGGGTTACTTACCTTTACACAACTATTAACTAAAACAACAAGTATGTATGTAAGTATGTGTAACGGAGGATTTATTTGCGTGTTTGAGCCAGAGGGTTATGGGAAACGTGGTCATGTGAGACGAGGAGGAGACGTCAGATTCATCTTCACGGGAGCCGCAGCTCCGTCACGTTAACATCAAGACTGAAACCCAAATGTTAGATGGTCTCTTCGGTTCTTCAGCACATGAATACACAGACTATTTCCCTTTCAGAGTCTGTTTTATATCTAGTTCACTTGTAAACGTAAGGACGTGTTTGTTGGATTCTGTACTCGAAGTGAACAGAAGAACAGGAACTGCAGTAAACAAAGTTTACAACAGGCCCAGAGCATGCTGGGTAATGAAAACCACAGAGCAGCTCTCACTTCTCTACACACACACACACACACACACACACACACACACACACACACACACACTTAATTCACTCTCCTGCTCTCACACTGACTTTTCGTGTGAAAAAGAAAAACTACTGCTAATTGGGGGCTAATTTGTGTGTGTGTGTGTGTCTCTCTGTGTGTGTGTATGTGTGTCTCTGTGTGTGTGTATGTGTGTGTGTTTCTCTCTGTGTGTGTGTGTGTGTTTGTGTGTGTGTGTGTGTGTGTCTCTCTCTCTCTCTGTGTGTGTGTGTGTCTCTGTGTGTGTCTCTGTGTGTGTGTGTGTGTGTGTGTGTGTTTCTCTGTGTGTGTGTGTATGTGTGTGTGTTTCTCTCTGTGTGTGTGTGTGTGTGTCTCTCTCTCTCTGTGTGTGTGTGTGTGTGTGTGTGTGTGTGTGTGTGTGTGTGTGTGTGTGTGTGTGTGTAGCATACTGAAGGAGTAGTGTTTGAGTTTTCCTTTCTTCCTTTTGTATGTAAATTGTCCCTCCACAATCAAAGCTCCAACCGTAACAAAAGGACTGCGGTTCAGTTCCTCTAAGCTCGTTACCCTTTCAGAGGCGGCCGTGGTGGGAAACTGGTGGTGGACGCTTCCCCCATTCAGTCTGCCATGCTGGACTAACATGTAAAAACTGGTGTCTGGTGTCTCTCCAGAGCGGGCTCATTCGAAAGCGATTCTGTTTTTCCGCTCTACTTCCCGCCTCTTGGCAGAGTCCCTTCGTTAAGACACAACAGGCTCAAGAACACGCGTACGTTTTCGTACGTTTTCATACGTACCTGTTCAGTGGACATCAGAGATATCGACTCAGGTCCAAAACGTTCAGAATAAAAAAAGATGGATAAAAGGCCACGTCCACACGTACCAACAACGATCTTTTTTTTACCCGTCTTCCCTGGATTCGTTTCAAGAATGCTTGCGTCCATACGGATCCATGAACTAGCTATAATAACTTTTTCCACTGCTTATTTTATAAAGGCTGTCGCAAGGAAACGTGTCTTTGCAACCCGTTCTCACTCCGAACTCGTAAAATCAGGACGTTTGGACAGCGGCCGTCAGCGTCTGATGCGACGTAAAAGGCGTCTTTCAGCGTGTTTGTGTAACGCACCGGGGAGAGCAGCAGTTAGAGAGGATTCAGAGAGGAGGATGTAAGGAGGTTGGTTGGGGGAGGGGCGGGTGGGTCAAACACAGGACGTTCACCCAGGAGAGCGGCGTTCACGTCCCGCTTGTCATGCTTGCTATAGTCGCTTTTTACTTTCCTCCAGCGTGTCACAGAACCGTACGCCCACCCACGACCCTTTCCTTAACGTAACTGCATCAAAAGGGACGGTGATAGTCCCGACCAAGCACGTTTACTTATAGCGCTAAAGGGACGGCGATAGTCCTGACCAAGCTCGTTTACTTATAGCGCTAAAGGGACGGCGATAGTCCTGACCAAGCGCGTTTACTTACAGCGCTAAAGGGACGGCAATAATCCCGACCAATTGCGTTTACTTATAGCGCTAAAGGGACGGCAATAGTCCCGACCAAGCGCGTTTACTTATGGCGCTAAAGGGACGGCAATAGTCCCGACCAAGCGCGTTTACTTATAGCGCTAAAGGGACGGCGATAGTCCGGACCAAGCGCGTTTACTTATAGCGCTAAAGGGACGGCAATAGTCCCGACCAAGCGCGTTTACTTATAGCGCTAAAGGGACGGCGATAGTCCGGACCAAGCGCGTTTACTTATAGCGCTAAAGGGACGGCAATAGTCCGGACCAAGCGCGTTTACTTATAGCGCTAAAGGGACGGCGATAGTCCCGACCAAGCGCGTTTACTTATAGCGCTAATAGTCCCGACCAAGCGCGTTTACTTATAGCGCTAAAGGGACGGCGATAGTCCCGACCAAGCACGTTTACTTATAGCGCTAAAGGGACGGCAATAATCCCGACCAATTGCGTTTACTTATAGCGCTAAAGGGACGGCAATAATCCCGACCAATTGCGTTTACTTATAGCGCTAAAGTGACGGCAATAGTCCCGACCAAGCGCGTTTACTTATGGCGCTAAAGGGACGGCAATAGTCCCGACCAAGCGCGTTTACTTACAGCGCTAAAGGGACGGCGATAGTCCGGACCAAGCGCGTTTACTTATAGCGCTAAAGGGACGGCGATAGTCCCGACCAAGCGCGTTTACTTATAGCGCTAAAGGGACGGCTATAGTCCCGACCAAGCACGTTTACTTATAGCGCTAAAGGGACGGCAATAGTCCCGACCAAGCGCGTTTACTTATAGCGCTAATAGTCCCGACCAAGAGCGTTTACTTAAAGCGCTAAAGGGACGGCAATAGTCCCGACCAAGCGCGTTTACTTATAGCGCTAATAGTCCCGACCAATTGCGTTTACTTATAGCGCTAAAGGGACGGCAATAGTCCCGACCAAGCGCGTTTACTTATGGCGCTAATAGTCCCGACCAAGCGCGTTTACTTATGGCGCTAATAATCCCGACCAAGCGCGTTTACTTATAGCGCTAAAGGGACGGCAATAGTCCCGACCAAGCACGTTTACTTATAGCGCTAAAGGGACGGCGATAGTCCCGACCAAGCACGTTTACTTATAGCGCTAAAGGGACGGCAATAGTCCCGACCAAGCGCGTTTACTTATAGCGCTAAAGGGACGGCAATAGTCCCGACCAAGCACGTTTACTTATGGCGCTAATAGTCCCGACCAAGCGCGTTTACTTATGGCGCTAATAGTCCCGACCAAGCGCGTTTACTTATGGCGCTAAAGGGACGGCGATAGTCCCGACCAAGCACGTTTACTTATGGCGCTAAAGGGACGGCAATAATCCCGACCAAGCGCGTTTACTTATGGCGCTAAAGGAGACTTTTAGCGTCAATAAGAACGACAAAGATACCTGACCAAACATCCCTATTTTACAGAATGGGTGTGAGAACGTGTTGGTCTTTGTTTACATCGTATAATGTGCTGTTTGATTGCTTTTTATTTTGCAATTCTGTCTGCCATCGAACATGATTGCAGCGCGCTAGCTAGCAGAGCTAACATTAGCGTGCTAATGTTAGCTCTGCTAGCTAACATCGACAATCAAACAAACATCAATGAGCCAATGTCTTTCTGATAATCTATACGTTTTTCTTGCGGTAGCCTCTACAATAAGCCGTGGTAAAAGTTACTATAATCCGTTCAAGGAGTTTCTAAGCAGACAGACTAGCTAGCTAGCTTCCACTTTATAAACAGCTGGCTAACCATAGCAGCTAACGTTAACGTTACGTTGCTGCTGTAGCGGCCAGCTATGTTTAACGTTAGCTACATAACGTTAGCAATATATCTTGTTTAGAATCCAGGACCGGCAGGGCAGAGGGAAGTGTCAGGGAGCAGAGACAAACTATTTAGCTAGATGAAGTGAGCTGGTTTGACCATGGAGCTAGGATACGCTCGCTTAGCTTCACCGCAGCGAGTGAAGTCGTGTGTGGCCGTGCACTAGCTAGAGGTCGAGGGATGTGGCGATGACATCATCGACACGATAAGTATGCGTCTTCGCCGTCCAAACGAAGCCAAAAGAGAGCCGTTTTAGACATTGTTTCACCCTGGGACCCGGTTTCGTTAGTTTTCGTGTCTGTGTGTAGAGAGTCTGCTGGAAGCCCACAAGCCTCCGTCAGGCTGCTGCTCATGTCAGGCTGATCGGAGGTGACTGCTGTTCACCTTTAACCCCTGAGACCCCCTCCTTTACCCCCCCTTTATCTCATGATTGACACTTCAGCGAGAGAATTGGCTCCGTAGATGCAAATGCTGCAGTCCTGCTGCAGTCAGCGTGTTTAAATATTAAAACGGTGTCAGCGTCACTTCAGGCTGAACAACACACAGCTGCCATGATGTCTCACACTGGAAATTGAGGGGTGTGCAATTCAAGCTCTACGGAGTCAAAATCAATTCATATTTTAAACATTTTTAATTTTTTTATTGTATGTCTACTGCAATCACATGGGACAAGTAACTTCATTTACATACTGTGAGTCGTTTTTTAATCGAAAATCGTGATATGTTCTGAATTGTGCATCGCTACTGAAAATAATGTGCAGTCCTTCCAGAAAAATACGGAGTTTTTTTGTGATTGTTGCGGACAAAAATCCGTGATTACGCGGCACGTTTTCTTAAAAAATGCGATGGAATATGCGAGATATTTATGCAATTTTATGCGATAAAATTGGGGGAACTCGCTAAAATTGGGGGAACTTGTAAAAATTGGGGGAACTCGCTAAAATTGCGGGAACTTGCAGAAATTGGGGGAACTTGTAAAAATTGGGAACTTGTAAAAATTGGGAACTTGTAAAAATTGGGGGAACTCGCTAAAATTGGGGGAACTTGTAAAAATTGGGGGAACTTGTAAAAATTGTGAACTTGCAAAAGTTGGGAACTTGTAAAAATTGGGGGAACTTGCAAAAATTGTGAACTTGTAAAAATTGGGAACTTGTAAAAATTGGGAACTTGTAAAAATTGGGGGAACTTGTAAAAATTGGGGGAACTTGTAAAAATTGGGGGAACTTGTAAAAACTTGTAAAAATTGGGGGAACTCGCTAAAATTGGGGGAAGTTGCTAAAATTGGGAACTTGTAAAAATTGCGGGAACTTGTAAAAATTGGGGGAACTTGCAAAAATTGTGAACTTGTAAAAATTGTGAACTTGTAAAAATTGGGGGAACTTGTAAAAATTGGGAACTTGTAAAAATTGGGGGAACTTGTAAAAATTGGGAACTTGCAAAAGTTGGGAACTTGTAAAAATTGGGGGAACTTGTAAAAATTGGGAACTTGCAAAAGTTGGGAACTTGTAAAAATTGGGAACTTGTAAAAATTGGGAACTTGTAAAAATTGGGGGAACTTGTAAAAATTGGGGGAACTTGTAAAAATTGGGGGAACTTGTAAAAACTTGTAAAAATTGGGGGAACTCGCTAAAATTGGGGGAAGTTGCTAAAATTGTGAACTTGTAAAAATTGCGGGAACTTGTAAAAATTGGGGGAACTTGCAAAAATTGTGAACTTGTAAAAATTGTGAACTTGTAAAAATTGGGGGAACTTGTAAAAATTGGGAACTTGTAAAAATTGGGGGAACTTGTAAAAATTGGGAACTTGCAAAAGTTGGGAACTTGTAAAAATTGGGGGAACTTGTAAAAATTGGGAACTTGCAAAAGTTGGGAACTTGTAAAAATTGGGAACTTGTAAAAATTGGGGGAACTTGTAAAAACTTGTAAAAATTGGGGGAACTCGCTAAAATTGGGGGAAGTTGCTAAAATTGGGAACTTGTAAAAATTGCGGGAACTTGTAAAAATTGCGGGAACTTGTAAAAATTGGGGGAACTTGCAAAAGTTGGGAACTTGTAAAAATTGGCAACTTGTAAAAATTGGGAACTTGTAAAAATTGGGAACTTGTAAAAATTGGGGGAACTTGTAAAAATTGCGGGAACTTGCTAAAATTGGGGGAACTTGTAAAAATTGGGGGAACTTGTAAAAATTGGGAACTCGCTAAAATTGGGGGAACTTGTAAAAATTGGGGGAACTTGCTAAAATTGGGGGAACTTGTAAAAATTGGGAACTTGTAAAAATTGGGAACTTGTAAAAATTGGGAACTTGTAAAAATTGGGAACTCGCTAATATTGGGGGAACTTGTAAAAATTTGGAACTTGTAAAAATTGGGGGAACTTGCTAAAATTGGGGGAACTTGCAAAAATTGGGGGATCTTGTAAAAATTGGGAACTTGCTAAAAATTGGGAACTTGCTAAAAATTGGGAACTTGCTAAAAATTGGGAACTTGTAAAAATTGCGGGAACTTGTAAAAATTCCGGGAACTTGTAAAAATTGCGGGAACTTGTAAAAATTGCGGGAACTTGTAAAAACGGCAGTTGGCAACAGGGGAAAACGGCTGCTCTTGTGTGAAGTAAACGCAACATTTTTCAACTTTCTGCTGAGATATATGTGTGACTTTTTTGCAACGAAAATGCGGGGATTATGAAATCATGCGAGCCCCGCATATTTTGCTCGGAAATTGGCAATTTATGCGGCGAAAGTGCGGCGTATATTTAAAAATGCAGGCCCCCCCCCTCCCCGCATAAATATGCTGATTATGCATTGAATTATGCGATCACATGATCACGTTTTTCTGGAGGGACTGACTGTGAATATCGATGATTACAGCACGTTAGAGGGTTCCCTGTACAGGTGACAGCGTCTGCGAATCTCTTTCATATCCAAGCTAAGTTGGTATTGTAACGGAAATATCCCGAATCAATATCAAATTGAACGCTGCTGCTCAGAACAGCGTTGTGTTAAAGGAGAATTCTGGCCAATTTTTACCTGAATCTTGATCGCTATATACACTGAGGGAGAAAACACCAGAGCAGGGGGAATGAGAGGGGCAATGAGAGGGGGAAACGCCAGAGCAGGGGGAATGAGAGGGGGAAACGCCAGAGCAGGGGGAATGAGAGGGGCAATGAGAGGGGGAAACGCCAGAGCAGGGGGAATGAGAGGGGCAATGAGAGGGGGAAACGCCAGAGCAGGGGGAATGAGAGGGGCAATGAGAGGGGGAAACGCCAGAGCAGGGGGAATGAGAGGGGGAAACGCCAGAGCAGGGGGAACGAGAGGGGCAATGAGAGGGGGAAACGCCAGAGCAGGGGGAATGAGAGGGGGAAACGCCAGAGCAGGGGGAATGAGAGGGGGAAACGCCAGAGCAGGGGGAACGAGAGGGGGAAACGCCAGAGCAGGGGGAATGAGAGGGGGAAACGCCAGAGCAGGGGGAACGAGATGGGGAAATGCCAGAGCAGGGGGAATGAGAGGGGGAAATGCCAGAGCAGGGGGAACGAGAGGGGGAAATGCCAGAGCAGGGGGAACGAGAGGGGGAAACACCAGAGCAGGGGGAATGAGAGGGGGAAACGGGGAATGAGAGGGGGAAACGCCAGAGCAGGGGGAATGAGAGGGGGAAACGCCAGAGTAGGGGGAATGAGAGGGGGAAAACGCCAGAGCAGGGGGAATGAGAGGGGGAAACGGGGAATGAGAGGGGGAAACGCCAGAGCAGGGGGAATGAGAGGGGGAAACGCCAGAGTAGGGGGAATGAGAGGGGGAAAACGCCAGAGCAGGGGGAATGAGAGGGGGAAACGGGGAATGAGAGGGGGAAACGCCAGAGCAGGGGGAATGAGAGGGGGAAACGCCAGAGTAGGGGGAATGAGAGGGGGAAAACGCCAGAGCAGGGGGAATGAGAGGGGGAAACGGGGAATGAGAGGGGGAAACGCCAGAGCAGGGGGAATGAGAGGGGGAAACGCCAGAGCAGGGGGAATGAGAGGGGGAAACGCCAGAGCAGGGGGAACGAGAGGGGGAAACGCCAGAGCAGGGGGAATGAGAGGGGGAAACGGGGAATGAGAGGGGGAAACGCCAGAGCGGGGGGAATGAGAGGGGGAAAACGCACAATACATTCTGGCCCGCCTAGTTTTTGTAACTTTTTCCGACATTTTTGGGCGCTTTTTTTTCTATGATGGCTGAGGAACTTTTTCCTGACTTCTTTAGGACTTTATGTCGATGAAACTGTACATGAGAAGACTATATGAGACACGCAATAAGATTAAATAATAGCATGTCTGGCCCTCGATGTGATTCTTATTGTCCGGTGTGGCCTTTAGAGAAGTTGAGTTGACATCCCTGTTTTAGGGTGTCTATTAAAGTATTTATAAAGACGTGAAAGTTTGCAGCTTTTCGATGATGTTCACCCAAGGAGGTCAGCTTCTCCTCGGACCGCGTAGCTCCTATGACGTCATTCTGATGCTACCAAGCCATCAGCTCCCGTTAGCATCCCATTGACTGCCATTCATTCTGATGCTACCAAGCCATCAGCTCCCGTTAGCATCCCATTGACTGCCATTCATTCTGATGCTACCAAGCCATCAGCTCCCGTTAGCATCCCATTGACTGCCATTCATTCTGATGCTACCAAGCCATCAGCTCCCGTTAGCATCCCATTGACTGCCATTCATTCTGATGCTACCAAGCCATCAGCTCCCGTTAGCATCCCATTGACTGCCATTCATTCTGATGCTACCAAGCCATCAGCTCCCGTTAGCATCCCATTGACTGCCATTCATTCTGATGCTACCAAGCCATCACCTCCCGTTAGCTTCCCATTGACTGCCATTCATTCTGATGCTACCAAGCCATCAGCTCCCGTTAGCATCCCATTGACTGCCATTCATTCTGATGCTACCAAGCCATCAGCTCCCGTTAGCATCCCATTGACTGCCATTCATTCTGATGCTACCAAGCCATCAGCTCCCGTTAGCATCCCATTGACTGCCATTCATTCTGATGCTACCAAGCCATCAGCTCCCGTTAGCATCCCATTGACTGCCATTCATTCTGATGCTACCAAGCCATCAGCTCCCGTTAGCATCCCATTGACTGCCATTCATTCTGATGCTACCAAGCCATCAGCTCCCGTTAGCATCCCATTGACTGCCATTCATTCTGATGCTACCAAGCCATCACCTCCCGTTAGCTTCCCATTGACTGCCATTCATTCTGATGCTACCAAGCCATCAGCTCCCGTTAGCATCCCATTGACTGCCATTCATTCTGATGCTACCAAGCCATCAGCTCCCGTTAGCATCCCATTGACTGCCATTCATTCTGATGCTACCAAGCCATCACCTCCCGTTAGCTTCCCATTGACTGCCATTCATTCTGATGCTACCAAGCCATCAGCTCCCGTTAGCATCCCATTGACTGCCATTCATTCTGATGCTACCAAGCCATCACCTCCCGTTAGCATCCCATTGACTGCCATTCATTCTGATGCTACCAAGCCATCAGCTCCCGTTAGCATCCCATTGACTGCCATTCATTCTGATGCTACCAAGCCATCAGCTCCCGTTAGCATCCCATTGACTGCCATTCATTCTGACGTCACTTTGACAGAGAATAACTTTACATCTGAAGCGTTTAAAGACTCTATTTGTCCGTTGTTTATTTCTAAAGAAACACGACAATGTATAAAAGGCTCCATTACCTTGTAGCTCACGTTATGGCTCCGTAGCAGACGTTGTTATAAAAATAGGCTAACGATTGGGTCATAACCACGAGACTTACTGTCTCATAGTAGAGGAATTACCGTATAGTACAGGAGAAGCTCTCAGGCAGTTTGGACTTCCATTAGCTGTTTAAGTGTAATTACTAATGTTAACTATCATGTTAGTGATCAGTAATTAGCCTGTGCCTATGTTATCTCCTTACATATACCTACGCTCTCCGTCTCTGCTAGATTGGGAATGATTGAGATTTCTCTTGGCACAGCTACCAGAAGACTTCCAACTTTCAGACAGGTTGCTCACGTCACATCTACGTCTTCAAGCTCAGTTGGAGGCTGCTCAGTAACGCTCAGCCATCACCGGAAAAGAGACTTCACTGGTCTCCGTCCAGAGACACGGGACCTGCTGGTCCAGTATATATATGTCTATGGAAATGGCGAGCGGGATGAGTGTGACTAGAGCCTCTCAAAATCTGACCGGCTTTACTGCCGCTGGTCGGCCGTCTGGTCGGTGTGTAACAGCTCCTAGGTGCACGTATTTGGCGGGGGAACGTTAACGGCGAATGTTGTGCAGATGTCAGGGTTGAGTTTGAGCGTTACTCTCTGCAGACGGGTCAGTCTCAGCGACACACCCCTCTCTGTTCTCTCTCTCTGCTTTCT
>CM042324.1:1798701-1808701 GCA_023566125.1 Zingel zingel | reverse complement strand
AAAGAAATCGTAAATAAATGTCTAAAATTACATTTTTCGGTATTGCTTTTTGAGTAGGAGTGTTGTCAAACATCACTCGTGCGTCTTTTGTCCTCAGAGGGTAACGGTGAAAAAGACACTAGAGGCGTAAGCATAGACAGTATCTATACTGGACCAGCAGGTCCCGTGTCTCTGGACGGAGACCAGTGAAGGATGTTAGAAGCTCTTTTCCGGTGATGGCTGAGCGTTACTGAGCAGCCTCCAACTGAGCTTGAAGACGTAGATGTGACGTGAGCAACCTGTCTGAAAGTTGGAAGTCTTCTGGTAGCTGTGCCAAGAGAAATCTCAATCATTCCCAATCTAGCAGAGACGGAGAGCGTAGGTATATGTAAGGAGATAACATAGGCACAGGCTAATTACTGATCACTAACATGATAGTTAACATTAGGAATTACACTTAAACAGCTAATGGAAGTCCAAACTGCCTGAGAGCTTCTCCTGGACTATACGGTAATTCCTCTACTATGAGACAGTAAGTCTCGTGGTTATGACCCAATCGTTAGCCTATTGTTATAACAACGTCTGCTACGGAGCCATAACGTGAGCTACAAGGTAATGGAGCCTTTTATACATTGTCGTGTTTCTTTAGAAATAAACAACGGACAAATAGAGTCTTTAAACGCTTAAGATGTAAAGTTATTCTCTGTCAAAGTGGCGTCAGAATGAATGGCAGTCAATGGGATGCTAACGGGAGCTGATGGCTTGGTAGCATCAGAATGAATGGCAGTCAATGGGATGCTAACGGGAGCTGATGGCTTGGTAGCATCAGAATGAATGGCAGTCAATGGGATGCTAACGGGAGGTGATGGCTTGGTAGCATCAGAATGAATGGCAGTCAATGGGATGCTAACGGGAGCTGATGGCTTGGTAGCATCAGAATGAATGGCAGTCAATGGGATGCTAACGGGAGGTGATGGCTTGGTAGCATCAGAATGAATGGCAGTCAATGGGATGCTAACGGGAGCTGATGGCTTGGTAGCATCAGAATGAATGGCAGTCAATGGGATGCTAACGGGAGGTGATGGCTTGGTAGCATCAGAATGAATGGCAGTCAATGGGATGCTAACGGGAGCTGATGGCTTGGTAGCATCAGAATGAATGGCAGTCAATGGGATGCTAACGGGAGGTGATGGCTTGGTAGCATCAGAATGAATGGCAGTCAATGGGATGCTAACGGGAGCTGATGGCTTGGTAGCATCAGAATGAATGGCAGTCAATGGGATGCTAACGGGAGCTGATGGCTTGGTAGCATCAGAATGAATGGCAGTCAATGGGATGCTAACGGGAGGTGATGGCGCCAGAGGATCTATGGGTTGTGAGGAGAAGCTGACCCTCGTGTGAAGCGCTGTGAATAGCCCCTAAGCGTAGATACGTGCCTGATTGGGCGCCTGGCTGGATTTTTCGCTCGTGCAAGAAGTAGAGGAGATGGGCGCCCAAATTCAAACTTATCTTTAATGTTTTGGTCGACTTTTTCAACATTCTTTCATAAATTCATTTTCAAATGCTTTAACATTGAATGAAACACCCAAATTCAATGAAAGTAGTGAACTGATCATTTATTCAGCTTGTGAAGAGCCATCCACGTTACTTTTTTTTGACAATTTGGTTGATAGAAACCCAAATTTCTGATGTGGAAACTTTTTGAAAATGGGTCCGAGGTCAACAGGACGGGTAACAATGAGCTGGGCCTTCCTCAGCAGCAGCATTGATGTGATGTCATCCCAGTACTGACCCAGTCTGAACCGGTTGTTGGAGGTGTGTGTGTGTGTGTGTGTGTGTGTGTGTGTGTGTGTGTGTGTGTGTGTGTGTGTGTGTGTGTGTGTGTGTGTGTGTGTGTGTGTGTGTGTGTGTGTGTGTGGGCAGACTGGGACATTAACATATAAATAACCTCCCCCCCCTCCCACGCCGGGGGAGGGGGGGGGGGGGGGGGGGATTTAAGGGGGTCAGCGAATGAATGGGTTCAACTGTGGATGACGGATGTGGATGTGCAGGACGAGGAGGGACGGAGACTTCTGTCCGCTCGCTAACGGATCAACTCATCTAGTAACTGAGCATTTTGCTGCGCTGGAATGTAACTAAGTACATGTACTCCACTACATTCATCTGTTCCAGCTTTAGTTACTAGTTACTTTAGTTACTCCACTACATTCATCTGTTCCAGCTTTAGTTACTAGTTACTTTAGTTACTCCACTACATTCATCTGTTACAGCTGTAGTTACTAGTTACTTTAGTTACTCCGCTACATTCATCTGTTCCAGCTTTAGTTACTAGTTACTTTAGTTACTCCGCTACATTCATCTGTTCCAGCTTTAGTTACTAGTTACTTTAGTTACTCCACTACATTCATCTGTTCCAGCTTTAGTTACTAGTTACTTTAGTTACTCCACTACATTCATCTGTTCCAGCTTTAGTTACTAGTTACTTTAGTTACTCCACTACATTCATCTGTTACAGCTGTAGTTACTAGTTACTTTAGTTACTCCGCTACATTCATCTGTTCCAGCTTTAGTTACTAGTTACTTTAGTTACTCCGCTACATTCATCTGTTCCAGCTTTAGTTACTAGTTACTTTAGTTACTCCGCTACATTCATCTGTTCCAGCTTTAGTTACTAGTTACTTTAGTTACTCCGCTACATTCATCTGTTCCAGCTTTAGTTACTAGTTACTTTAGTTACTCCACTACATTCATCTGTTCCAGCTTTAGTTACTAGTTACTTTAGTTACTCCACTACATTCATCTGTTCCAGCTTTAGTTACTAGTTACTTTAGTTACTCCACTACATTCATCTGTTCCAGCTTTAGTTACTAGTTACTTTAGTTACTCCACTACATTCATCTGTTCCAGCTTTAGTTACTAGTTACTTTAGTTACTCCGCTCCATTCATCTGTTACAGCTTTAGTTACTAGTTACTTTAGTTACTCCGCTCCATTCATCTGTTACAGCTTTAGTTACTAGTTACTTTAGTTACTCCGCTCCATTCATCTGTTACAGCTTTAGTTACTAGTTACTTTAGTTACTCCGCTCCATTCATCTGTTACAGCTTTAGTTACTAGTTACTTTAGTTACTAGTTACTTTAGTTACTCCGCTCCATTCATCTGTTACAGCTTTAGTTACTAGTTACTTTAGTTACTCCGCTACATTCATCTGTTACAGCTTTAGTTACTAGTTACTTTAGTTACTCCGCTCCATTCATCTGTTACAGCTTTAGTTACTAGTTACTTTAGTTACTCCACTACATTCATCTGTTACAGCTTTAGTTACTAGTTACTTTAGTTACTCCACTACATTCATGTGTTACAGCTACTTTACACATTAAGATTACTGCACACAGAACGTGTGTGTGTGTGTGTGCGTGTGTGTGTGTGTGTGTGTGTGTGTGTGTGTGTGTGTGTGTGTCTGTGTGTGTATCTGTGTGTGTGTCTCTGTGTGTCTGTGTGTCTGTGTGTGTGTGTGTGTGTGTGTGTGTGTGTGTGTGTGTGTGTGTGTGGTAACATAACAGAGTATTGTAACAGGGTGGTATTAGTACTTCTACTGCAGTAAAGGATCTGAATACTTCTTCCACCGCTGACATTTTGACCAAAGTCTGAGTCAAAGTTTTGGGACGTTCCGGTTGGTTGTCCAGGACCCCTGCAGCTCTGGGTGGGAATCCCCTCGGCCGGGGCGTCCCACAGAGGGTCAGAGGGGTCAGTCCAGCTCCTTCACACGGACGCTCGGACACTGGACGCTTTGTCCTTCAGACACAGTCGCACAGACCTTCCCACACAGAGCGGGGAAATTACAGACTGCACCCAAACGCCTCATTATGAAGACAGAAACAAACATTCACCTGGCCTACGTTTCTCACTCCGTCAGCTGGGCTCATACTGGGCTTATACTGGGCTCATACTGGGCTCATACTGGGCTCATACTGGGCTCATACTGGGCTTATACTGGGCTCATACTGGGCTCATACTGGGCTCATACTGGGCTCATACTGGGCTTATACTGGGCTCATACTGGGCTCATACTGGGCTCATACTGGGCTTATACTGGGCTCATACTGGGCTCATACTGGGCTCATACTGGGCTCATACTGGGCTCATACTGGGCTTATACTGGGCTCATACTGGGCTTATACTGGGCTCATACTGGGCTCATACTGGGCTCATACTGGGCTCATACTGGGCTCATACTGGGCTCATACTGGGCTTATACTGGGCTCATACTGGGCTCATACTGGGCTCATACTGGGCTTATACTGGGCTTATACTGGGCTCATACTGGGCTCATACTGGGCTTATACTGGGCTCATACTGGGCTTATACTGGGCTCATACTGGGCTCATACTGGGCTCATACTGGTTATAATACTGGGCTCATACTGGGCTTATACTGGGCTCATACTGGGCTTATACTGGTTATAATACTGGGCTTATACTGGGCTTATACTGGGCTTATACTGGGCTCATATTGGGCTCATACTGGGCTCATACTGGGCTTATACTGGGCTCATACTGGGCTTATACTGGGCTCATACTGGGCTCATACTGGGCTTATACTGGTTATAATACTGGGCTCATACTGGTTATAATACTGGGCTCATACTGGGCTCATACTGGGCTTATACTGGTTATAATACTGGGCTTATACTGGGCTTATACTGGGCTCATACTGGGCTTATACTGGGCTCATACTGGGCTCATACTGGGGTCATACTGGGCTCATACTGGGCTCATACTGGTTATAATACTGGGCTCATACTGGGCTCATACTGGTTATAATACTGGACTCATACTGGTTATAATACTGGGCTCATACTGGGCTCATACTGGTTATAATACTGGGCTTATACTGGTTATAATACTGGGCTCATACTGGGCTCATACTGGGCTTATACTGGGCTCATACTGGGCTTATACTGGTTATAATACTGGGCTTATACTGGGCTTATACTGGGCTTATACTGGGCTCATATTGGGCTCATACTGGGCTTATACTGGGCTCATACTGGGCTTATACTGGGCTTATACTTGTTATAATACTGGGCTTATACTGGGCTTATACTTGTTATAATACTGGGCTTATACTGGGCTTATACTGGTTATAATACTGGGCTTATACTGGGCTTATACTGGTTATAATACTGGGCTCATACTGGGCTCATACTGGGCTTATACTGGTTATAATACTGGGCTCATACTGGGCTCATACTGGTTATAATACTGGGCTTATACTGGTTATAATACTGGGCTCATACTGGGCTCATACTGGTTATAATACTGGGCTTATACTGGTTATAATACTGGGCTCATACTGGGCTCATACTGGACTCATACTGGGCTCATACTGGTTATAATACTGGGCTTATACTGGTTATAATACTGGGCTTATACTGGGCTTATACTGGGCTTATACTGGGCTCATATTGGGCTCATACTGGGCTTATACTGGGCTCATACTGGGCTTATACTGGGCTCATACTGGGCTTATACTGGGCTTATACTGGGCTTATACTGGGCTCATATTGGGCTCATACTGGGCTTATACTGGGCTCATACTGGGCTTATACTGGGCTCATACTGGGCTTATACTGGGCTCATACTGGGCTTATACTGGGCTTATACTGGTTATAATACTGGGCTCATACTGGGCTCATACTGGGCTTATACTGGTTATAATACTGGGCTCATACTGGGCTCATACTGGTTATAATACTGGGCTTATACTGGTTATAATACTGGGCTCATACTGGGCTCATACTGGTTATAATACTGGGCTTATACTGGTTATAATACTGGGCTCATACTGGGCTCATACTGGACTCATACTGGGCTCATACTGGTTATAATACTGGGCTTATACTGGTTATAATACTGGGCTTATACTGGGCTTATACTGGGCTTATACTGGGCTCATATTGGGCTCATACTGGGCTTATACTGGGCTTATACTTGTTATAATACTGGGCTTATACTGGGCTCATACTGGGCTTATACTGGTTATAATACTGGGCTCATACTGGTTATAATACTGGGCTCATACTGGGCTCATACTGGGCTCATACTGGGCTCATACTGGTTATAATACTGGGCTCATACTGGGCTCATACTGGGCTCATACTGGGCTTATACTGGTTATAATACTGGGCTCATACTGGTTATAATACTGGGCTCATACTGGGCTCATACTGGGCTCATACTGGGCTCATACTGGGCTCATATTGGGCTCATACTGGGCTCATACTGGGCTTATACTGGGCTCATACTGGGCTCATACTGGGCTTATACTGGGCTCATACTGGGCTCATACTGGGCTTATACTGGGCTCATACTGGGCTCATACTGGGCTCATACTGGGCTCATACTGGGCTCATACTGGGCTCATACTGGTTATAATACTGGGCTCATACTGGTTATAATACTGGGCTCATACTGGTTATAATACTGGGCTCATACTGGTTATAATACTGGGCTCATACTGGTTATAATACTGGGCTCATACTGGGCTCATACTGGGCTCATACTGGGCTTATACTGGGCTCATACTGGGCTCATACTGGTTATAATACTGGGCTCATACTGGGCTTATACTGAGTATAATAATGTTATTATCCATAGTTTAGTTATGTATTAATACTAGTTATTTTGCTGGTTTATTATTGAATGTATACTGGGTTTGTTTTGACTGGTACTGAATCTCTCTCAGATATTATAATGAATTAATTCTGGTTTTGAAGTGTGTGATGCCGTTTGAAGGATTATATGTAACGTAAATGAAGTTGAACTGGGAAGTGAAATATAATAAAACAGGAAATAAGTGTCTGTTATCACCCAGCTCTTGTTGTTCTTCTCCTTCTTGTTGTTCTGCCTGCGTGAAGGACGAGCAGCAACAGTGGGAGCTGAGATGTAATTTTAGTCTTTGTCTAATTACAGCGTTGACTGACTGCACGTAAACCGTCTGAGCTCTGCAGCACGTCTTCCTCTCGCCTTTCAGCGTGACCGAGGTTATAATAGCAGTCTTTTCCCTCCGTTTGTGGAAGAATTAAGATCACATATTTGACGTAGGGTTTAGGGATAGCCAGACCAAGCTCAATCTGTTAAGATTGAGCTTGGTCTGGGGAGTCTGCTCTGTATTTTCTACTGCACAAGAGACGTGACCAACGGGCATAGTTCAAATGCCTCTGTACGCCATTGGATAGTCCTTCAACCAATCAGATCAGAGCAACGATCCAGGTGACGTAGCAGCAACAGCGACATCAACAGGTTGCTGACCTTCGGTGGCCGCCACGTTGAATGTAAACAAGAAGCTGCTTGGTCGCTTCTCTGTCGTCATCGTGTTAAACCAGCCAATAGCGCGCCAGGTGGATAAGCCAGTTTGTGAAAGAAGAATGCAATTTCACATCATTTTGCACCATTATCGCCATATCAGGGTCTAAAATGTTGGGAAACTACAGCAGATCATAGATACTCACACTCAGCAACGCTTGAAGACTTAACTTGTTAAAGTTGTGACCTGGGGACCGACTACAGCAACACTTTTGACTGACATGCTACTGATACATACTACTCTCTACATGCTACTCTCTACTGTTGTCTCTCTACATACTACTCTCTACTGCTGTCTCTCTACATACTACTCTCTACTGCTGTCTCTCTACTGCTGTCTCTCTACATACTACTCTCTACTGCTGTCTCTCTACTGTTGTCTCTCTACATACTACTCTCTACTGCTGTCTCTCTACATACTACTCTCTACTGTTGTCTCTCTACTGTTGTCTCTCTACATACTACTCTCTACATACTACTCTCTACTGTTGTCTCTCTACTGTTGTCTCTCTACTGTTGTCTCTCTACTGTTGTCTCTCTACTGTTGTCTCTCTACTGTTGTCTCTCTACTGTTGTCTCTCTACATACTACTCTCTACTGTTGTCTCTCTACTGCTGTCTCTCTACATACTACTCTCTACTGTTGTCTCTCTACTGCTGTCTCTCTACATACTACTCTCTACTGCTGTCTCTCTACTGTCGTCTCTCTACATACTACTCTCTACTGTTGTCTCTCTACTGTTGTCTCTCTACATACTACTCTCTACTGTTGTCTCTCTACTGTTGTCTCTCTACTGTTGTCTCTCTACTGTTGTCTCTCTACATACTACTCTCTACTGTTGTCTCTCTACTGCTGTCTCTCTACATACTACTCTCTACTGTTGTCTCTCTACTGCTGTCTCTCTACATACTACTCTCTACTGTCGTCTCTCTACATACTACTCTCTACTGTTGTCTCTCTACTGTTGTCTCTCTACATACTACTCTCTACTGTTGTCTCTCTACTGTTGTCTCTCTACTGTTGTCTCTCTACTGTTGTCTCTCTACATACTACTCTCTACTGTTGTCTCTCTACTGCTGTCTCTCTACATACTACTCTCTACTGTTGTCTCTCTACTGCTGTCTCTCTACATACTACTCTCTACTGTCGTCTCTCTACATACTACTCTCTACTGCTGTCTCTCTACATACTACTCTCTACTGCTGTCTCTCTACTGTCGTCTCTCTACATACTACTCTCTACTGCTGTCTCTCTACTGTTGTCTCTCTACTGCTGTCTCTCTACATACTACTCTCTACTGCTGTCTCTCTACATACTACTCTCTACTGCTGTCTCTCTACATACTACTCTCTACTGCTGTCTCTCTACTGTCGTCTCTCTACATACTACTCTCTACTGTTGTCTCTCTACTGTTGTCTCTCTACATACTACTCTCTACTGTCGTCTCTCTACATACTACTCTCTACTGCTGTCTCTCTACTGTTGTCTCTCTACATACTACTCTCTACATACTACTCTCTACTGTTGTCTCTCTACTGTTGTCTCTCTACATACTACTCTCTACTGTTGTCTCTCTACTGTTGTCTCTCTACATACTACTCTCTACATACTACTCTCTACCGTTGTCTCTCTACATACTACTCTCTACTGTTGTCTCTCTACTGTTGTCTCTACATACTACTCTCTACTGCTGTCTCTCTACATACTACTCTCTACTGCTGTCTCTCTACTGCTGTCTCTCTACATACTACTCTCTACTGCTGTCTCTCTACATACTACTCTCTACATACTACTCTCTACTGTTGTCTCTCTACATACTACTCTCTACATACTACTCTCTACCGTTGTCTCTCTACATACTACTCTCTACTGTTGTCTCTCTACTGTTGTCTCTACATACTACTCTCTACTGCTGTCTCTCTACATACTACTCTCTACTGCTGTCTCTCTACTGCTGTCTCTCTACATACTACTCTCTACTGCTGTCTCTCTACATACTACTCTCTACTGCTGTCTCTCTACATACTACTCTCTACATACTACTCTCTACTGTTGTCTCTCTACATACTACTCTCTACTGTTGTCTCTCTTCATACTACTCTCTACTGTTGTCTCTCTACATACTACTCTCTACTGCTGTCTCTCTACATACTACTCTCTACTGTTGTCTCTGTTAATACTACGTCATCTTACAGCGGCGTGGTTAAGCTGCTGCTCTGCCCGGTGCGTTCCATACAGACGCTAAAGGAGGATTTTAGCGTTGGTATCTGACTCTGAGAGACACTGACCATACGTCCCTTAATTCACCCATTTACATCTGGAAATATGCTGGCTCTATATCTATCAGTGGGCCTATTGAGCATCAGTCAGCGTCCACAAAAAGTTGTGTTGTTGCCGCTGACAGACTCAGATTATTATTCTAAGTGTCTGACAACATTATGAAAGGATCCCTACAGAGATAGACCTTTTAGTTAAAGAGTAAGATCCTTTTAGTTTAACATGAAACAGCCCCGAAATCACCATCACCAAACTCCACCAGACTCCATGTAAATAATCAGGACTTTTAGCTTGTATAGAGCCAGCATATTTCCACCAGACTCCATGTAAATAATCAGGACTTTAGCGTGTATAGAGCCAGCATATTTCCACCAGAC
>CM042324.1:1785511-1788011 GCA_023566125.1 Zingel zingel | reverse complement strand
AAGTATTTAGGGAAGGAGGAAGGGAAGGAAAGAAGACGGAACAAAGGAAGTATTTAGGGAAGGAGGAAGGGAAGGAAGGAAAGAAGACGGAACAAAGGAAGTATTTAGGGAAGGAGGAAGGGAAGGAAGGAAAGAAGACGGAACAAAGGAAGTATTTAGGGAAGGAGGAAGGGAAGGAAGGAAAGAAGACGGAACAAAGGAAGTATTTAGGGAAGGAGGAAGGGAAGGAAAGAAGACAGAAGAAAGGAAGTACATAGGGAAGGAGGAAGGGATGGAAAGAAGACAGAAGAAAGGAAGTACATAGGGAAGGAGGAAGGGAAGGAAAGAAGACAGAAGAAAGGAAGTACATAGGGAAGGAGGAAGGGAAGGAAAGAAGACAGAAGAAAGGAAGTACATAGGGAAGGAGGAAGGAAGGAAAGAAGACAGAAGAAAGGAAGTACATAGGGAAGGAGGAAGGGAAGGAAAGAAGACAGAAGAAAGGAAGTACATAGGGAAGGAGGAAGGGAAGGAAAGAAGACAGAAGAAAGGAAGTACATAGGGAAGGAGGAAGGGAAGGAAAGAAGACAGAAGAAAGGAAGTACATAGGGAAGGAGGAAGGGAAGGAAAGACACTTTTCTGTCCCAGAGGAGAGAACAAACTAGAAAATATTCACATTAACTTAAGACAATTAAGTTTTTAAGTAAGTATGTAAGGAGGGAACGAGAGAAGAAAGGAAGTACGTAGGGAAGAAAAGAGGAGGGAAGGAATTAAGGATGAAAGAAAGGAGACGAGGAAGGAAAATGAAGGGAATGAAGGAAGATTGGAAGGAAAATAAAGGAAGAATAAATAAGGTAAGATGGAAAAAGGGAAGGAAAGAAGACGGAACAAAGGAAGTATTTAGGGAAGGAGGAAGGGAAGGAAAGAAGACGGAACAAAGGAAGTATTTAGGGAAGGAGGAAGGGAAGGAAAGAAGACGGAACAAAGGAAGTATTTAGGGAAGGAGGAAGGGAAGGAAGGAAAGAAGACGGAACAAAGGAAGTATTTAGGGAAGGAGGAAGGGAAGGAAGGAAAGAAGACGGAACAAAGGAAGTATTTAGGGAAGGAGGAAGGGAAGGAAAGAAGACAGAAGAAAGGAAGTACATAGGGAAGGAGGAAGGGATGGAAAGAAGACAGAAGAAAGGAAGTACATAGGGAAGGAGGAAGGGAAGGAAAGAAGACAGAAGAAAGGAAGTACATAGGGAAGGAGGAAGGGAAGGAAAGAAGACAGAAGAAAGGAAGTACATAGGGAAGGAGGAAGGGAAGGAAAGAAGACAGAAGAAAGGAAGTACATAGGGAAGGAGGAAGGGAAGGAAAGAAGACAGAAGAAAGGAAGTACATAGGGAAGGAGGAAGGGAAGGAAGGAAAGAAGACGGAACAAAGGAAGTATTTAGGGAAGGAGGAAGGGAAGGAAGGAAAGAAGACGGAACAAAGGAAGTATTTAGGGAAGGAGGAAGGGAAGGAAGGAAAGAAGACGGAACAAAGGAAGTATTTAGGGAAGGAGGAAGGGAAGGAAGGAAAGAAGACGGAACAAAGGAAGTATTTAGGGAAGGAGGAAGGGAAGGAAAGAAGACGGAACAAAGGAAGTATTTAGGGAAGGAGGAAGGGAAGGAAGGAAAGAAGACGGAACAAAGGAAGTATTTAGGGAAGGAGGAAGGGAAGGAAGGAAAGAAGACGGAACAAAGGAAGTATTTAGGGAAGGAGGAAGGGAAGGAAGGAAAGAAGACGGAACAAAGGAAGTATTTAGGGAAGGAGGAAGGGAAGGAAGGAAAGAAGACGGAACAAAGGAAGTATTTAGGGAAGGAGGAAGGGAAGGAAGGAAAGAAGACGGAACAAAGGAAGTATTTAGGGAAGGAGGAAGGGAAGGAAAGAAGACGGAACAAAGGAAGTATTTAGGGAAGGAAAGAAGACGGAACAAAGGAAGTATTTAGGGAAAGAAAGAAGACGGAACAAAGGAAGTATTTAGGGAAGGAGGAAGGGAAGGAAGGAAAGAAGACGGAACAAAGGAAGTATTTAGGGAAGGAGGAAGGGAAGGAAAGAAGACGGAACAAAGGAAGTATTTAGGGAAGGAGGAAGGGAAGGAAGGAAAGAAGACGGAACAAAGGAAGTATTTAGGGAAGGAAGGAAAGAAGACGGAACAAAGGAAGTATTTAGGGAAGGAGGAAGGGAAGGAAGGAAAGAAGACGGAACAAAGGAAGTATTTAGGGAAGGAGGAAGGGAAGGAAGGAAAGAAGACGGAACAAAGGAAGTATTTAGGGAAGGAGGAAGGGAAGGAAGGAAAGAAGACGGAACAAAGGAAGTATTTAGGGAAGGAGGAAGGGAAGGAAAGAAGACGGAACAAAGGAAGTATTTAGGGAAGGAGGAAGGGAATGAATCGATTAATCTCTGCAGCTCTCAAGTGGTTTAAGATATTTGAGCTGTTGTTGTTTTGTGTTTCCAGGACAACTGTCGTCGGGCGGAGAACCTGCTGCGTCTGTGGATCATC
>CM042324.1:1765511-1775511 GCA_023566125.1 Zingel zingel | reverse complement strand
CACCAATCAGATTGGTCATTGAGTCCGACTGCCGGCCCTCTGACCCAGCAAGTCAGGTCGGCCCAAATGAAGGCCGACGGCTCCTCCGACGGACGATGGCACAGAACACACCGACCAGACTCGAGTCACCGACCTCGCCAGACGGTCCGACGGCCGATTATCGGGTTAATGTGTCAGGGCCATAAAGAGTAAGATCCTTTTAGTTTAACGTTAACCAGTTGAGTAAAGCTGGTTATTCACGTGTCTCACATTTTGCCAATAATCCTAATAATAATATAAAAAATAAATAAAAAAAAAAAAAATAATAATAATTATGTTAGCATTAGCATGGGAAGCTAACAGTCAGCACTGAGCCAAACAAGCTTAAAAGTTAAAGTCAAAAAGATCTCGGAGGCTTAAGCTGCAGAAGGTTTTAATTAGAGCTGCACCGATAGAGCGGCCGGTGACCGGGATTGGCCAGTGTTCACGTGCTCGGCCGGTGACCGGGATTGGCCGGTGTTCACGTGCTCGGCCATGACCGGGATTGGCCGGTGTTCACGTGCTCGGCCATGACCGGGATTGGCCGGTTTCCACGTGCTCGGCCATGACCGGCGACCGGCAGGTCAGTCTGACATATGCTGATCTCATGGCGGTCAACGCTCCAATTAACTGCCAACATAAGTTCTACCAGTTACAGTTCTAAAGGACGCACGCACACACGGACGCCACAGCACGCTCTCTTCTTCCTTTCTCTCAACTTCTCCGCCGTGTGTGGCGTACCCGCTCGCGGTGTGAAGGCGTGTCGGCGCTATTCTCCCACATGTAGGAACCTGGTGAATTAACCTGCAACATGTCAGCTGTTTGGGGTTCTTCAGCGTGTGTGCAGAAGATAACAAGTTTGCAATATGCAACAGCTGCAAGGAAAGAGTAGGGCGTGGAGGGACCACACCAACAACCCAAATCACATTTCTTTAGTTGATATTGGACGTGAAGAGAAGGAAATGGTTCTAACATTGACCTTTAGATGTGTGTGAATGTCCCACACCAGGAGTCATTGATATAGTTCTATTTCATAGTGATCCATTATCTGTTCTAACATGATATATTAAAGAAAAGATAGAAAGTAAATATGTGTGTGAGCTGTAAAGAGGTTAGAAAACATGAAATCAGAATCGGCCTAGAAAGATGTAATTCGTGCATCTCTATTTTTAATCAAATCTGACGACGTGGAAAGAGGAATCTGACTTTGGGGGTTTCTGCGTGTCGTCGTCTGCAGGTTTGGAAACAAAGAGGAGTATATGGCCTTCATGAACGACTTCCTGGAGCACGAGTGGGCGGGGATGATGCGTTTCCTGTCGGAGATCTCCAACCCGGAGACGCTGTCCAACACGCCGGGCTTCGAGGGTTACATCGACCTCGGCCGCGAGCTGTCGGTGCTGCACGCACAGCTGTGGGAGGTCGTCTCACAGCTCGACAAGGTACGCTGGGGGGGGTGTGTCTGTAGCTGTGTGTGTGTGTGTGTGTGTGTGTGTGTGTGTCTGTAGCTGTGTGTGTGTGTGTGTGTGTGTCTGTAGCTGTGTGTGTGTCTGTAGCTGTGTGTGTCTGTGTGTGTGTGTGTGTGTCTGTGTGTGTGCGTGTGTGTCTGTCTGTCTGTGTGTGCGTGTGTGTCTGTCTGTCTGTGTGTGTGTGTGTGTGTGTCTGCATGTGTGCGTCATTGTGTGTGTGTGTGTGTCTGTCTGTCTGTGCCTGTGTGTGTCTGTTCGTGTGTGTGTGTGTGTGTGTGTGTGTGCGTGTGCGTCATTGTGTGTGTGTGTGTGTGTGTGTGTGTGTGTATGCATGCATGTGTGTGTGTGTGTGTGTGTGTGTGTGTGTGTGTGCGCGCATATGTGCGTCGTGTGTGTGTGTGTGTGTGTGTGTGTGTGTGTGTGTGTGTGTGTGTGTGTGTGTGTGTGTGTGTGTGTGTGCGTCATTGTGTGTGTGTGTGTGTGTGTGTGTAGGGGTTGTGTGTGCACACGTGTGCAGTGATGACTTACATGTTTTCAGGGTTTCCGTGGGGTCTTAAAAATTCTACAATTTCAAAATCAGATAAGTCCTGAAAAGTCTTATCTTCATATTGTGTTCTAGGTCTTAAATAATTATAAACAGGTCTTCATTTTCCTACGTCCATGTAACGCCTCTGATGTTTGTTCATTATTCCGTGGAGGTGTAGTTCTTTCTCTTGCTAGTCCAAAATAATTAGCTGTATTACGACTACATATGAGACAACATCCAACTATTAGCCCGAGTCTCTCTCAGATCCTAACACAGACCTAAAAGACATTTTATTCTTTAGGAACTGCACGTTTAGCTTGAAAAAAACTGAATTCAGGGCTTAGTTGATGTGATAAAGGTCTTAAATTTAATTCATAAAGATCTTAAAAAGTCTTAAATTTGACTTGGTGCAACCTGTAGAAACTGGTTATACCCTTTCTTGGATTAATTAATATTTTTTTAATGATTAAACAGGGACTCAAACCAGCTCAGAGAGAGATTTCTGCAGCTAAGTGTCAGCAGAAGACTTCTGTATGAAGAGAAATGAAATTATATATATATATATATATATATATATATATATATATATATATATATATATATATATATATATATATATAAAACGAGAGAGAGAGGTCTTATGTTATGTCTGGGTTAATACGGTAAAGAATGAATGCTCAGTTATTGGCCCGTGCTGTGTGTGATGTGAACATCTGATGACATAAGTAACACGAGACATAACATCAGCAGCAAAGATCACCTCATCGCTGTTCATTTAACCATTTGACCCACGCTGCGTGGCTGCCCTTCACAGCATGGCCTGAACTCACCACCCTCACCCCCCCCCCATCCATCCCCACACCCCCGGCTTTGCTGTCGGAGCTCGGCCTCGGCATGGCTCTGCTGTGTTTCTGTTCGGTAGAAGCATGTTGTTTCTTAGTTTGGATTTTTGTTCCCATTAAAGGAGAATTACGGTCAATTTCAACCCGTAGCTCTGTTGTTTGGAAACGTGGAGAGCTGTCAGTAGCGAGAAAAACTAAACCAATCGGTGCTGCCTACACCGTGTTATCCTCCTGCTAGCGTTAGCACCCAACAGGCTTCAACAGGGCAAGTTTTAAACGTGCTTTTAGCCTCTTAACATGCTCGAAATGTCATTCCAAGGGCCTCCCCATGTGCAGTGATTCCTTCTGAGGGAACACAGCGAATCTGACTGCAGGAGATGTGACAGAAAGGCTTAAAAGTCGTGTTAATCCAACCAGTGCACACTAGTCGATTGTTGAACTCATACAATCCAATATTCCAGTCAGATTCACTGTGTTCACACAGAAATTGTGCTATCCTGAAAAGATCCTCTGCCTTTGCACAGACAGCCTTCTCTTTTTAAACCATTAAACAATGGAATCAACTCCAGGCGGTCTAACGTTGTCTGTAGATTTGAATAATTTCTCTCGAAACTTAAAGAAATACATCCTCGATAACCAGCTATGTGAGCATCAGCACACTTCTGTTTAGTGTTGAACTAATCTTGAATGTATTTGTTAGTGCTACTGACAGTTATTTGTAATGTAATGTTGTATTATTGTGTGCACCTGCCCGGGGACTGCAGATGGAAGCTAGCATTAGCTAACTCTGGTACAAAACATTGTAAAAGGCCCTTGTAATGACATTTGGAGCATGTTTAGAGGCTAAAGACATGTTTAAAACTTGCCCTGTTGAAGCCTGTTGGGTGCTAACGCTAGCAGTAGGATAACACGGTGGAGGCAGCACCGATTGGTTTAGTTTTTCTCGCTACTGACAGCTCTCCACGTTTAAAAACAACAGAGCTACGGGTTGAAATTGACCGGAATTCTCCTTTAATTTTTCCTTTATGTGTTCTCCCTCCCTCCCTCCTTCTGTTCTGTCCCCTTCCTGTCTGGCCGACTCTCTCTCTGTTCGCTGTCCCAACACCACCATTGCATCCTGGTGCTTCCATTCCAACCATCCACACACACACACACACACACACACACACACACACATATATACACACACACACACACACACACACGGCGACCCCAGGGTGAAAATTCCTTCCTGCAGGCCACCGTAGCGAAGCTGGGCCCGCTGCCGAGGATTCTGGGAGATATCTCTCGCTGCCTGGCCTCCCCGACGCCCGTCCAGCAGCAGCTGCGACGTTTCCAGGAACACAGCTCTGCACACAACATCAGCGGCAGCCTGTCGTCAGGGTTACAGCGCATCTTTGAGGACCCCACCGACAGGTAACCAATCAGCTGCCAGATTAGACTTCCATTCAACTAAAACTTTATGACAACTTTGGGGTTTATGGATCATTTGACGCTAAACTGTTCAAGCTGTTCTGGGGAGAAACTCCGCAAGTTATTGCATTTTTAATTTGGAAGTGACAATAATTTGGGGGGTGTGATGTTGAGACTTTGACTCTGGTTGAGTCATGTGACTTGGATGTGGGCGGGGCTTGACCTGCAGGCTGCAGCGAGATGCTCCTCACACTTTGTCGAACCGAATGTGTTGTCCACAAGGGGGTCAGCTTCTCCTCGGACCGCGTAGCTCCTATGGCGCCATTCTGATGCTACCAAGCCATCAGCTCCCGTTAGCATCCCATTGACTCCCATTCATTCTGATGCTACCAAGCCATCAGCTCCCGTTAGCATTCCATTGACTCCCATTCATTCTGATGCTACCAAGCCATCAGCTCCCGTTAGCATCCCATTGACTCCCATTCATTCTGATGCTACCAAGCCATCACCTCCCGTTAGCATCCCATTGACTGCCATTCATTCTGATGCTACCAAGCCATCACCTCCCATTAGCATCCCATTGACTGCCATTCATTCTGATGCTACCAAGCCATCAGCTCCCGTTAGCATCCCATTGACTGCCATTCATTCTGATGCTACCAAGCCATCAGCTCCCGTTAGCATCCCATTGACTGCCATTCATTCTGATGCTACCAAGCCATCAGCTCCCGTTAGCATCCCATTGACTCCCATTCATTCTGATGCTACCAAGCCATCACCTCCCGTTAGCATCCCATTGACTGCCATTAATTTTGACGTCACTTTGACAGAGAATAACTTTACATCTGAAGTGTTTAAAGACTCTATTTGTCCGTTGTTTATTTCTAAAGAAACACGACAATGTATAAAAGGCTCCATTACCTTGTAGCTCACGTTATGGCTCCGTAGCAGACGTTGTTATAAAAATAGGCTAACGATTGGGTCATAACCACGAGACTTACTGTCTCATAGTAGAGGAATTACCGTATAGTCCAGGAGAAGCTCTCAGGCAGTTTGGACTTCCATTAGCTGTTTAAGTGTAATTACTAATGTTAACTATCATGTTAGTGATCAGTAATTAGCCTGTGCCTATGTTCTCTCCTTACATATACCTACGCTCTCCGTCTCTGCTAGATTGGGAATGATTGAGATTTCTCTTGGCACAGCTACCAGAAGACTTCCAACTTTCAGACAGGTTGCTCACGTCACATCTACGTCTTCAAGCTCAGTTGGAGGCTGCTCAGTAACGCTCAGCCATCACCGGGAAAGAGACTTCACTGGTCTCCGTCCAGAGACACGGGACCTGCTGGTCCAGTATATATCTGTCAATGCTTTGACCCTGACTCGTGTGTCTGTGTCACTTCCTGTAGCCGCAGTGACGCCCGCAGCCTGCAGTCTCCACTCAGTGACGCGATGGAGGGTTACGTGCGCGGTCAGCGCCCCCTGCTGGCCCACGCCAGCTTCTCCGACCCCGAGGAGCGGGACGTCCCGCTGCCCAACGGCCGCAGCATCTCTCTGGTGGACCTGCAGGACGCCCAGAGCCCGGGGACGCCACCGCTGCCACCGCCACACCACGAGGCCCCTCCCCGCCTCAGCAGGGTCGGCTCGCAGGCGTCCATCGGGCACGCCGTGCCCCCGCTGCCACCGCCGCTCAACTACTCCAACCCGCTCACGCCTCAGCCGCTCCACGCCAAATCCCCGCCTCGGGACGGCCAGCCGCAGAGCGCGCCACAGGTCAGTGGTGCAATGTTACTAAGTACATGTACTCCAGTACTGTACTTCAGTATCGATTTTCGATTCAAAAAAAGATTCACAGTATGTAAATGTCGTTACTTTTCCCATGTGATTGCAGTAGACATATTGTACTTTTTACTCCAGCTTCATGCAGTAGAAGTACATCAGTATTCTCACCTTCATGCAGTAAAAGTACAGCAGTATTCTTATCTCCATGCAGTAGAAGTACAGCAGTATTCATATATCCATGCAGTAAAAGTACAGCAGTATTTTCAGCTTCATGCAGTAGAAGTACAACAGTATTCTTATCTTCATGCAGTAAAAGTACAGCAGTATCCTCAGCTTCATGCAGTAGAAGTACAGCAGTATTCTCAGCTTCATGCAGTAAAAGTACAGCAGTATTCATATCTTCATGCAGTAAAAGTGCATCAGTATTCTCAGCTTCATGCAGTAAAAGTACATCAGTATTCTCAGCTTCATGCAGTAGAAGTACAGCAGTATTCTCAGCTTCATGCAGTAGAAGTACAGCAGTATTCTTGATGCAGTAAAAGTACAGCAGTATTCTTGATGCAGTAAAAGTACAGCAGTATTCTTGATGCAGTAAAAGTACAGCAGTATTCTCATGTATTGTTGCCTTATTTCGTAGTATATCGTATGAATCTGTTCGTGAGAATGCGTTTTCCTGATGAATACTTTAATGCATCCATTTCAATGCAGGACTTTTCCTGTAACAGAGTATTTGAACAGTGTGGTATTAGTACTAGGATCTGAATACTTGTCCCCCCCGCTGCTGCAGGTGAGGCGTCCGCTGCACCCGTCTCTGAGCCAGCAGCGCAGCCTGCAGCCCCTCTCCTTCCAGAACCCCGTGTACCACCTGACCAACCCGGCCACGCGCTCGGGCCACTCGCTGCGACGCGACTCGAGCTCAGAGAACCTGAGCACGGAGAGCTCGCACAACAGCCACAGCAACTCGGACGACTTCGGCAGCCAGGTGGGCGCCCAGGGCCGCGTGGCGTCCAGCAGCAGCCTGGACGATTCGGGCAGCCGGCGGAGCGAGGAGTGCTCCACGCCACGTCGCCACGGGCCGCCCGACCTCCCGCCCGGAACCGCCACGGCGGTCGCAGTCCCCCGCCAGAGCACGACAGCGGGGACCGCCCACATCGTGAAGGTGGAGCAGCAGAGCAGAGGAGGTGGCGGGGCCAGGACGCCACGCTCCCTCCCTCTCAGTGCCTCGCTACGCAGCAGCAGCAGCGCCAACACGGAGCCCACGCCCGGCCACGCCACACGCCAACAGCCCGTCGGCCCCGCGGAGAACGTGGCTCCGCCTCCGAGGAACATCGCCAAGACGACACAGCAGGTACAGGGTGTCCGCAGGGTCTTAAAAAGTCTCAGAAAGTCTTAGGGCATTTTCACACCTACCTCATTTCGTCCGGACTTTCGGACTTTTCAGTTTGATCCGAACCAAAGTTACCACGTCCGGATCAAAAGACCACATTTTGGTCCGATAAAAAGAGCTGGTCTCGGTCCGGACCAAACTGAACCATGGTCCGGTTCGTTTATAGTGTGAAAGCATTTTTTGGATGGTTCGGACTTTCGGACCAAATACAAGAAGCTCTAGCAGGCTCTCCTCGTGTTACAAGACCGGGGAATAGCTCCTTTAAGGAACAGCTCAGTGCTTAGTGTGTAGGCTACATGAGAGAGAGAGACGGTGAATAAGGAACAGCTTAGTGTGTAGACTACATGAGAGAGAGAGACGGTGAATAAGGAACAGCTTAGTGTGTAGACTACATGAGAGAGAGAGAGACGGTGAATAAGGAACAGCTCAGTGCTTAGTGTGTAGGCTACATGAGAGAGAGAGACGGTGAATAAGGAACAGCTTAGTGTGTAGACTACATGAGAGAGAGAGACGGTGAATAAGGAACAGCTTAGTGTGTAGACTACATGAGAGAGAGAGAGACGGTGAATAAGGAACAGCTCAGTGCTTAGTGTGTAGACTACATGAGAGAGAGAGAGATGGTGAATAAGGAACAGCTCGGTGCTTAGTGTGTAGGCTACATGAGAGAGAGAGACGGTGAATAAGGAACAGCTCAGTGCTTAGTGTGTAGGCTACATGAGAGAGAGAGACGGTGAATAAGGAACAGCTCGGTGCTTAGTGTGTAGGCTACATGAGAGAGAGAGACGGTGAATAAGGAACAGCTCAGTGCTTAGTGTGTAGACTACATGAGAGAGAGAGATGGTGAATAAGGAACAGCTCAGTGCTTAGTGTGTAGGCTACATGAGAGAGAGAGACGGTGAATAAGGAACAGCTTAGTGTGTAGACTACATGAGAGAGAGAGACGGTGAATAAGGAACAGCTCGGTGCTTAGTGTGTAGGCTACATGAGAGAGAGAGAGAGAGACGGTGAATAAGGAACAGCTCAGTGCTTAGTGTGTAGGCTACATGAGAGAGAGAGAGAGAGAGAGAGAGAGAGAGAGAGAGAGAGACGGTGAATAAGAAACAGCTCAGTGCTTAGTGTGTAGACTACATGAGAGAGAGAGACGGTGAATAAGGAACAGCTCAGTGCTTAGTGTGTAGACTACATGAGAGAGAGAGAGAGAGAGACGGTGAATAAGGAACAGCTCAGTGCTTAGTGTGTAGACTACATGAGAGAGAGTGACGGTGAATAAGGAACAGCTTAGTGTGTAGACTACATGAGAGAGAGAGAGAGAGAGAGAGAGAGAGAGAGAGAGAGACGGTGAATAAGGAACAGCTCGGTGCTTAGTGTGTAGGCTACATGAGAGAGAGAGACGGTGAATAAGGAACAGCTCGGTGCTTAGTGTGTAGGCTACATGAGAGAGAGAGACGGTGAATAAGGAACAGCTCGGTGCTTAGTGTGTAGGCTACATGAGAGAGAGAGACGGTGAATAAGGAACAGCTCAGTGCTTAGTGTGTAGGCTACATGAGAGAGAGAGAGAGAGAGACGGTGAATAAGGAACAGCTCAGTGCTTAGTGTGTGGGCTACATGAGAGAGAGAGTGACGGCGAATGTGCTCAGAGCAGACAGCTGTCTGCTATCAGAGCAGAGAATACATCAGCAGTTTACTTGTTAAGTGGTAGTAAATGTACAGCGTAGGTTTCCGTTTGTCTCTGAATAAATTCTCCAGAAAGAAAGTTCCCTTGTCTCGCTTCTCAACATCACAACAAAACAAAAAGAGCCGCAGTCAGTAGGAGAGAGTAGCAGTCAGTAGGAGAGAGCAACAGTCAGTAGGAGAGAGTAGCAGTCAGTAGGAGAGAGTAACAGTCAGTAGGAGAGAGCAACAGTCAGTAGGAGAGAGCAACAGTCAGTAGGAGAGAGTAACAGTCAGTAGGAGAGAGTAGCAGTCAGTAGGAGAGAGTAGCAGTCAGTAGGAGAGAGCAACAGTCAGTAGGAGAGAGTAACAGTCAGTAGGAGAGAGTAACAGTCAGTAGGAGAGAGCAACAGTCAGTAGGAGAGAGCAACAGTCGGTAGGAGAGAGTAGCAGTCGGTAGGAGAGAGTAGCAGTCGGTAGGAGAGAGCAGCAGTCGGTAGGAGAGAGCAGCAGTCGGTAGGAGAGAGCAGCAGTCGGTAGGAGAGAGCAGCAGTCGGTAGGAGAGAGCAGCAGTCGGTAGGAGAGAGCAGCAGTCGGTAGGAGAGAGCAGCAGTCAGTAGGAGAGAGTAGCAGTCAGTAGGGGAGACAAGCAGTCAGTAGGGGAGAGCAGCAGTCAGTAGGAGAGAGCAACAGTCAGTAGGAGAGAGCAGCAGTCAGTAGGAGAGAGCAGCAGTCAGTAGGAGAGAGTAGCAGTCAGTAGGGGAGACAAGCAGTCAGTAGGAGATAGTAGCAGTCAGTAGGAGAGAGCAGCAGTCAGTAGGAGAGAGCAGCAGTCAGTAGGGGAGAGAGCAACAGTCAGTAGGAGAGAGCAGCAGTCAGTAGGAGAGAGCAACAGTCAGTAGGAGAGAGCAACAGT
>CM042324.1:1725511-1758011 GCA_023566125.1 Zingel zingel | reverse complement strand
GGCCAGAGTCTGGTAGGACCAGGCTAGTGGACCAGAGTCTGGTAGGACCAGTCTAGTGGACCAGAGTCTGGTAGGACCAGGCTAGTGGACCAGAGTCTGGTAGGACCAGGCTAGTGGACCAGAGTCTGGTAGGACCAGGCTAAATACTCAATACTATCTGGAAAGAATGGAATCGGGACCCAAAGCATATCGTCCCAGCCCTAATTTTCCGGCTGTTGGTGTTTGGCGCTCTGAGCTGGTTTTATTTCTTTTTGGCTGCCATCCCCCCACACCCCCCTCCCTCCCTCCCTCCCTCCCTCCATTCACACCCCCCCCCACCCCACCGGTTCTTCACGCAAAGGTTTTTACTCAGACTGCTCAGGATCACTCAGCTGTTTCTGCGCTCTCAGTTTCTGAGCGGGGGGGGAATAGAGACAGAGAGCATTTAAGTCCCGCCCCCACAGGAGCGGAAACAACTCTCCGCTCTCAGTTGACTTGTAGTGAAGGCAAAGAATTTCTAATGAGGGAAGAAGTTCCTCTCTCTCGTTACTTCCGGCTTCTGAACTGGTTGCAGTTCCACCAGAGTTTCATATAGGGGGCGCTCACAGGCCAGTGCAGAATGAATGGGACTCTTTGGAGCTATACCCCTCAAAATCCACTTTTCTCAGGATATTTCTCAGGATAGTAATTTGAATGTTGCATTCGTAAGGGGAGGCTAAGAAAAGACACACTGCTGGGTGTTAGATTTTTGGCTTTTTAGTTCTAAAAAGCCTTTTTAAAATGTCAGTGACGTCATACACACATACGGCCGGAGATACTGCTTTAGAGCAAGCTCTGAGTCTCTTGGTTCTGCTTCGGGTGCCGTCAAGCGGGACCTCTGGTCGTAATCAGTCCTTTACCGACCAATCAGCATTCATTAGCACAATGCTAGCGTGTTACGGGCAACAACGACTCAACCTGTAAGAAATGGAAAGGACATAAGTGCTCGTTCATTCAACTAGCTCCATAGACTCCCATTCATTTAGCCGTCTAGCTCCATAGAGTCCCATTCATTTAGCCGTCTAGCTCCATAGACTCCCATTCATTTAGCCGTCTATCTCCATAGACTCCCATTCATTTAGCCGTCTAGCTCCATAGACTCCTATTCATTTAGCCGTCTAGCTCCATAGACTCCCATTCATTTAGCCGTCTAGCTCCATAGACTCCCATTCATTTAGCCGTCTAGCTCCATAGACTCCCATTCATTTAGCCGTCTACCTCCATAGACTCCCATTCATTTAGCCGTCTAGCTCCATAGACTCCCATTCATTTAGCCGTCTAGCTCCATAGACTCCCATTCATTTAGCCGTCTAGCTCCATAGACTCCCATTCATTTAGCCGTCTAGCTCCATAGACTCCCATTCATTTAGCCGTCTAGCTCCATAGACTCCCATTCATTTTGCACTGGACCGCAATCACCCCCAGTGGAACTCTGGTGTAACTGCAACCAAATTCGGTCCAATGGGGCTGAATAGGGAGTGGAACGGCTTTCCGTAGAAGGTTTTCTCCTCTTCTATCCCGTCTGCTAGCAAACAACAGAAACATGCCTAAAAGCTGCTGTCTGGTTATATTCACTACCAACAACGTAAAGAACCCAGAACTTCAGTTTTTATAAGCTGCTGACCCGTAAAACTGAGCTTTTGTGAAGACAAAAGTGAACCCAGACGCGAGGAATCGGCAGAGAGAATGGAGAGACACTCAGCTAACGTTATGTCTGATGTTACATGTGTTAGCTTAGCTTACAGACAGTTAGGCTAAAACTAACATTTGGATGTTCGACTTGGTAACAAAATGTTGCAAACGTAACGTTTGCTTTTCAATCTTTGACATTAGTCCAGTTTTAAGTGACAACGCTGTAATTACTCTAAGTGTCTGACAACATTATGGAAAAGATCTCTACAGCGATAGACCTTTTATAACCTCTACGAGACCTTTCTCTTTAACCAGAAACAGCTCTGAAGTCGCTAGCGCTAACCCCACCAGACTCCATTTAAAGAAACAATACTTTTAGCGTGGATAGAGCCGACATATTTTCACATTATTTTAGGGCTGTCAAACGATTACATTTTCTTAATCGCGATTAATCGTTGAATTTCTATAGTTATTTGCGATTAATCGCATGTTTTATCACATTATTTTGCATTTCAGACCAGTTTTTAAGTCCATATTAACGATGGAAGCCGTTCTTACCAGAGGATCTTGATCGGGAATCAAATGAATGCAAAGAAAGGGACTTAATGAACTTGATTTTAAGATTTGTATTTGTTTATTATATATTTAATCTAGTCACACATTTGAATTTAACAACAACTTTGAATGCACCACGAGGCTGTAAATTACCAGTTTCATTGAACGCACCGTCTGTGTTTCTCCGACAACAGCGGCTGCAGATTGTTACATCCCGGTGTTGATCCTCTACAGTGAAATACAGACACACTTTACACCGTTTAGCGTTAGCTGTTAGCATTTTAACCGCGTTTAATCCAGCTACTAGCTAGCGGTAGGCTAACGTTAGCTGCTGTTGAGTGTAATGTTAACTAGCTAGCGGTAGGCTAACATTAGCTGCTGTCAAGTATACTGTTAACTAGCTAGCGGTAGGCTAACGTTAGCTGCTGTGGAGTATAGTGTTAACTAGCTAGCAGTAGGCTAACGTTAGCTGCTGTCAAGTATACTGTTAACTAGCTAGCGGTAGGCTAACGTTAGCTGCTGTTGAGTATAGTGTTAACTAGCTAGCAGTAGGCTAATGTTAGCTGCTGTCAAGTATACTGTTAACTAGCTAGCGGTAGGCTAACGTTAGTTGCTGTCGAGTATAGTGTTAACTAGCTAGCGGTAGGCTAACGTTAGCTGCTGTTGAGTATAGTGTTAACTAGCTAGCGGTGGGCTAACGTTGGCTGCTGTTGAGTATAGTGTTAACTAGCTAGCGGTAGGCTAACGTTAGCTGCTGTTGAGTATAGTGTTAACTAGCGTCCCGTGCAGCGGTGTGTGTGTTTCCTGTATCGTCTGTCTCAGAGCATCAGAGAGAAGTGCAGACATATCAGCGGCTCCAGAATGAGGCACCGAAGTCCGCGTTGCTATTCCTGCAGCAGGATGTGTTACGAGGAAGTACGGCATTATACTCGGCCCTTAATCGCATCGCGATTAACGCGTTAATGCTGACAGCCCTAGTTCATTTCAACCAGTTGTGATGGTTGGAAAAGTGGAAAGACGACCCAAGACAGTTTGATTTTGTTTCTGTGGACTTTGGATTAAGTGTGTTTTACGATGCTAAAATGACTGATTATTTACATGGAGTCTGGTGGAAATATGCTGGCTCTATACACGCTAAAAGTCCTGATTATTTACATGGAGTCTGGTGGAAATATGCTGGCTCTATACACGCTAAAAGTCCTGATTATTTACATGGAGTCTGGTGGAAATATGCTGGCTCTATACACGCTAAAAGTCCTGATTATTTACATGGAGTCTGGTGGAGATATGCTGGCTCTATACACGCTAAAAGTCCTGATTATTTACATGGAGTCTGGTGGAAATATGCTGGCTCTATACACGCTAAAAGTCCTGATTATTTACATGGAGTCTGGTGGAAATATGCTGGCTCTATACACGCTAAAAGTCCTGATTATTTACATGGAGTCTGGTGGAGATATGCTGGCTCTATACACGCTAAAAGTCCTGATTATTTACATGGAGTCTGGTGGGTTTAGAGAGCACAGTATGTTTAAAAAAAAAGGATCTTACTCTTTAACAGAAAGGTCGACCTCCTTAGAAATCCTTTCCATATTGTTGTCAGACACTTAGAATATTAATCTGAGTCTGTCAGCGGCAAAAGGAGAACTTTTGTGAAGGTAAGTACAAGCTGGACAGTTGTCCCATTAACTTACATTGTAGCTTGTTTCTCCATCTCGCTGAATACTGGACCGACGTCAAAGACTGTTGTTCCATCAGTGACTCAGCAGACGGGATAGAAGAGGAGGAAACCGTCACACAGTACAAGTCAACGGAGAGAGTGGAGAGTTGTTCGACTGTGTGTGTGTGTGTCTCTGCGTGTGTGTGTCTCTGCGTGTGTGTGTCTGTGTGTGTGTGTGTGTGTGTGTGTGTGTGTGTGTGTGTGTGTGTGTGTCTGTCTGTCTGTGTCTGTCTCTGTGCGTGTGTGTGTGTGTGTGTGTCTCTGTCTGCGTGTGTGTGTGTGTGTGTCTCTGTCTGCGTGTGTGTGTGTCTCTTTGTGTGTGTGTGTGTGTCTGTCTCTGTATGTCTCTGTGTGTGTGCGTGTGTCTCTGTGTGTGTCTGTGTGTGTGCGTGTGTCTCTGTGTGTGCGTGTGTGTCTGTGTGTGTGTCTCTGTGTGTGTGTGTGTGTGTGTGTGTGTGTGTGTGTGTATCTCTGCATGTGTGTGTGTCTGTGTGTCTCTCACTGTGTGTGTGTGTGTGTGTGTGTGTGTGTGTGTGTGTGTGTGTGTCTGTGTGTGTGTGTATCTGTGTGTGTGTGTGTGTGTGTGTGTGTGTCTGTGTCTCTGTGTGTGTGTCTCTCACTGTGTGTGTGTGTGTGTGTGTGTGTGTGTGTGTGTGTGTGTGTCTCTGTGTGTATCTGTGTGTGTGTATTCTGTGTGTGTGTGTGTGTGTGTGTTAGGGGCAGGACTTTCAGAGTATGACGCGATGCGCTCCGTCTCTATCAAATATCAGTTTGACTTCCTGCTGAAAAACTGCTGCAGAGCTTCAGTTTCACTTTTCATTTTTTTTTTTGGCTGTTTTATATTTCCCGCTGCTCAAACGTTGTCCGGATGTTTTCCACCGTTTGATTCTGTCGGGTCAAAGACGCATCACAGCTGCACTCAATAACTTAAAATCATTCATCATAATGTAACACACGTCCAGTGTTTCCTTTAGAACAAACAATATTATATATATATATAAATATATATATATATATATATATATTTATTTATTTATTTATTTATTTATTTATTTACCTCTATTCACACACAATGAGGCATATTTTCAGTTGTGATTGAACTGTATTTTTTGAGGGATTATAGGACACTTAACATCTACGACCGGTCCACAAAATGAATTAGAACGGACCCTCCGCGGTGACGTTTTTGGTGGAGCTGTTCGTTTAATAGTCGACTCGGAAGAAGGTCCAATAACCTCTGAATAGTTCTACTTGTTGTTAAACTGGACGGGTCCAATAACCTCTGAATAGTTCTACTTGTTGTTAAAGTGGACTGTGAATTTAACTGGAATATTGGATTGTATGAGTTTGACAATCGACTAGTGTGGACTTGACCGGAAAACAGGAAATAAACAGAGGTATGAGCACTGGTTGGATTAACACGACTTTTAAGCCTTTCTGTCACATCTCCTGCAGTCAGACTCGCTGTGTTCCCTCAGAAGGAATCACTGCACATGGGGAGGCCCTTGGAATGACATTTCGAGCATGTTAAGAGGCTAAAAGCACGTTTAAAACTTGCCCTGTTGAAGCCTGTTGGGTGCTAACGCTAGCAGGAGGCTAGCACGGTGTAGGCAGCACCGATTGGTTTAGCTTTTCTCGCTACTGACAGCTCTCCACGTTTAAAAACAACAGAGCTACGGGTTGAAATTGACCGGAATTCTCCTTTAAGCCATGTACCCCCTAACCAGCACCAATAATGTTTGGTAGATAAAAATAAGTCTCCATAAAGAGGAAGAATACAGCGATGTAGGGGATAGATTAACTAACAACAGCCTTGGACCTGGAGAACGTTTAGATGGTGATGAGAAAAGGAGACAAAAACGTGGAAAAAGACGGTAGAAAGAAGGAAGGAAGACAAGAATAGGACGACAAAAGCGACAAACTTGGTCCTCCAGAGTACCTCTAGAGGGACACGTACCCCCTGCAGTCCTCCAGAGTACCCCTAGGGGGACACGTACCCCCTGCAGTCCTCCAGAGTACCTCTAGAGGGACACGTACCCCCTGCAGTCTTCCAGAGAACCTCTAGGGGGACACGTACCCCCTGCAGTCCTCCAGAGAACCTCTAGGGGGACACGTACCCCCTGCAGTCCTCCAGAGTACCCCTAGGGGGACACGTACCCCCTGCAGTCCTCCAGAGTACCTCTAGAGGGACACGTACCCCCTGCAGTCTTCCAGAGAACCTCTAGGGGGACACGTACCCCCTGCAGTCCTCCAGAGAACCTCTAGGGGGACACGTACCCCCTGCAGTCCTCCAGAGTACCTCTAGAGGGACACGTACCCCCTGCAGTCTTCCAGAGAACCTCTAGGGGGACACGTACCCCCTGCAGTCCTCCAGAGTACCTCTAGGGGGTCACGTACCCCCATTTGAGAACCACTGCTCTCTCTGAATGTTACTTGATACGTTTTAGGGACATTAATTAAAGAAATCTGGCGACCAAACGTGACTTTTAGAGGAAGCTGTTTTGAGATATTTTCGTCTTCTTCCACCCTCAGGAGGAAGTGAGACGTCGTGCTAGCGATGAGTTTTTAACCCGACAGTCAGGTTGTTGTATTTCCCACCTGTCAGTCTGACTTCCTGTCCGTCTCTGTCCAATCAGGAGAGGCGGATCGTCTCCCTGGACGCGGCGAACTCGCGGCTGATGGCGGCGCTGACGCAGGTGAAGGAGCGCTACAGCGCGCCCAACCTCCGCAACGGCCTGTCACCCAGCAACCCCACCAAACTGTCCATCACTGAGAACGGAGAGTTCAAGAACAGCAGCTGCTGATTGGCCGCCAGGACGCCGAGAGGCGGGGCTTAAACTCTTAAAGCTGCAGAGACAGAATGTATAAATACGAGTGTAAATACTGAAGGTTTGATCTGTTGAGTGTGTGTGTGTGTGTCTCTGTGTGTGTGTGTGTGTGTGTGTGTGTGTGTGTGTGTGTGTGTGTCTGTGTGCGTCTGTGTGTGTGTGTGTGTGTGTGTGTGTGTGTGTGTGTGTGTGTGTGTGTGTGTGTGTGTGTGTGTGTGTGTGTCTGTGTGCGTCTGTGTGTGTGTGTGTGTGTGTGTGTGTGTGTGTGTGTGTGTCACAGAAGCACAGTGAGAACGAAACAAACCAAAAAACGAAAACGCACTCAAGTTATTTTATTTTATTTGAATCTTCCGGTTCTGTTGCTGTTGAAGTTCATTTCATTTTTTAGAGTGGAGTTTTTTTACCTGACGAGTTGTTTTTGGGGTTTTTAATTTATTCCTCCACGTCGTTGCTGATCTACTGAACCCCCCCCACCCTGTAGGATGAGGGTCAAAGGTCACCCCCCCCCCCCCCCCGTCTGCTGTCCCACCTTCACAATAAAAGCTGCCTGAAAGATGAGCGTGCTCTCGTTTCTTGTCCTTTCGTGTCCATGAAAACGTATTAAAGGGTTTAAAAACTATTTTAATAACTTGTTTAAGTCACTTTTCAAGAAGAAACATCCCAGAGTTTCCAGCTTCTTACATTGCTGCTGTTTTATTTCATAAGTCATTATTTTTTTAAAAGAAATATTTTAATTAATTATGTTGAAAATGAGGAAAGAGAAGACGCTGAATGTCTGAACAATATATAATAAATATAAATATTATAAATAAAATATATATAATAAATATAATATAAATAAATATAATAAATATAATAAATAAATATGAATATAAATAAAATATATATAATAAATAAATATGAATATAAATAAAATATATATAATAAATAATAATAAATATAAATATAATAATAATATAAATAAAATATATATAATACATAAATATAAATATAATAATTAACAATATAAATAAAATATATATAATAAATATAAATATTATAAATAAAATATATAATAAATATAATAATATAAATAAATATAATATAAATAAAATATATATAATAAATAAATATAATGAATATAAATAAAATATATATAATAAATAATAATAAATATAAATATAATAATTAATAATATAAATAAAATATATATAATACATAAATATAAATATAATTAACAATATAAATAAAATATATATAATAAATAATAAATATAATATAAATAAAATATTTATAATAAATATAATTAATAATATAAATAAAATATATATAATAATAAATATAATAAAATAATCGTTTGTTGCAGTACTATTTGCAAGGATGCCCTGAATCCAGCTTCTGATTGGGCTTCTGATTGGGCTGAATATTGGGCTTTTTGACGGGGTTGGGTTTCTACTGAACATTAGAATTTTTTCCCACCAAACCGAGCCCTACGCTTGCACTACCCGCGTTACGCTGGTCGACGTGATGACGTCGCCGGTGATTACGGGACGGTGTTAACGTAGGTGGAGCGTTCAATGCAGCCGGCTGTGAGGAAGTGGAAATGGAACTGGTGAGCAGAAAAAGTGATGTTTGGCAGCACTTTCAGTCAAAAGAAGGCCGTTCAAGTCCAGCTACATGTTCAATCTGCAATGCTGATTAGTCTGGTGGTGGCGAGGACCCTAAACAATACACAACATCACCATACGCGGGGCGGCTGAAGCGGGTAATTGCATTGTTTCATGGCATGACCAGATATCTTATAAATATCAGGGCTGTGGCTCTCACCTGAGACCATTGTCGACGCATATGCAGGACGCAACAAACAAAAGTTACTGTTGCGCTAGTCTGGACATCTTACCGTGCCAACGTTGTAGTAAAGGTTGCCTAAATGCTATGTATGTAAATGTGACGTCAGCTTACTAATTGATTGCGCATTTTGAATACAGTCTCCTGGTGTTCTGACCACGGTGGAATCAAAGCGACCAGGAGAGGTTAACACGTTGAACATTTTAAATTAAACAGCTGATTAAGGTGAGCTCGTTGCCCCGTGTGCGCTGATGACCTCATCTGTTGACATTTCTGAATGCCTTCCTCCAGCTGCTTAATGAAAGCTTTCACCCAAACACACGCACACGTGTCGTTAGTCTGAGAGGGTAACTGGGTCGGGCTCGGGCAGAAGAACTCGGCTCGATCCGGACTCTAATATACAGCATATATACACGTATTTTTGTGTAGATTTGGACTTTATTACGTTTTATTCCACTTTGTTTAAACGGCGAAGTGGATCTCCTGATCGCTTTTTTTTCGTGTCATTGGATTACGGCAAAATACGGAACTTTTTTCTTAACGCGTCTTAACGTTTTATGGTGTGACTGCGCTGCGTTTGGAGAGGCGTCTCAACAGACTGGAGGTCCAACACTGATTGTTCACGGTTACATTTTAGTTGAATTTAAGTGTCGGGGCATTCGGCCACCGTCTGTCTATTGCAGGGGTCACCAACACAGTGCCCGTGGGCACCAGGTGGCCCCCAAGGACCACATGAGGAGCCCTCAGGCCTGTTCTAAAAATGAAAATTGAATATTGATATTATCTGTTTCCCTGTTAAGTCAAGTTTGGGCAGTGGTGGCCTAAAGGTTAGAGAAGCGAGCTTGTGATCGGGAGGTCGTCGGTTCAATCCCCAGACTGACAGGATAAAAATCTGGGTGGTGAAAGTGAAAGAGCAGCGCTTGTCCCTCCCTCATTACCACCACTGAGGTGCCCTTGAGCAAGGCCCTTAACCCCAACTGCTCCAGTGGAGCTGCTCAGATCAGACTGTGGTGGTACTGGGCAGCTTCCAGGTATGAATGTGATCAGATCAGACTGTGGTGGTACTGGGCAGCTTCCAGGTATGAATGTGGTCAGATCAGACTGTGGTAGTACTGGGCAGCTTCCAGGTATGAATGTGATCAGATCAGACTGTGGTGGTACTGGGCAGCTTCCAGGTATGAATGTGATCAGATCAGACTGTGGTGGTACTGGGCAGCTTCCAGGTATGAATGTGATCAGATCAGACTGTGGTGGTACTGGGCAGCTTCCAGGTATGAATGTGATCAGATCAGACTGTGGTGGTACTGGGCAGCTTCCAGGTATGAATGTGGTCAGATCAGACTGTGGTAGTACTGGGCAGCTTCCAGGTATGAATGTGATCAGATCAGACTGTGGTGGTACTGGGCAGCTTCCAGGTATGAATGTGATCAGATCAGACTGTGGTGGTACTGGGCAGCTTCCAGGTATGAATGTGATCAGATCAGACTGTGGTGGTACTGGGCAGCTTCCAGGTATGAATGTGATCAGATCAGACTGTGGTAGTACTGGGCAGCTTCCAGGTATGAATGTGGTCAGATCAGACTGTGGTAGTACTGGGCAGCTTCCAGGTATGAATGTGTAACTGTGTGAATGTGATCAGGGCGTTCCTGAAAAAGAGAGGCTGCCTCTCAGTGAACCTCCCCTGAATAAATAAAGGTTAAATAAAAAATAAAAAAAGTCATTGTTGATAATTATTGTGAAAAATAATTAACGTGATCAGTGTCTTCACATAGACGACTATCATTAATCATTAATAATCATATATAACTAAAGGCAAACTGACCAAATGTGTTATTTGAATTATTATGAACATCACCGCTGTTACAACATCTGGTATCAAACATCTGGAAGAAGACGAGTTGTGATGAAGGAATCTACAGACAGCAGCCAGAATGCAGTAACTTCAGGTACGGCAAAGGAAGGACAGTCCCTGCTGACTTCATTAATGTGTTGACTGAGTTCATGGACTGAGGATGGGAGGAGGACTCAGCAGAATCTCAACCAGCGGAAAATCTGGATTCGGTGCATCCATAACTATTTGTTAAGTTTTTGTGCGCGATCACGGAAGACTTGTATCATGTGGACGCACCGACAGTTTTGTCATTACTTAGAATTCCTCACAGGGGCGACAGAAACGACGCACTCTAGCTTTAACGTGTAATTAACTTAAAATTAAATGGTGTTTTTAAGATTTTGAAAAATGATTATTCATAATAAACTGTTTGGAGAGCGTTTCTGGGTAATTTTAGGGGGTTGCTTTTTGTTTTTTCATTACGTTCAATTTTCTTGGGAGTTGCTCTTTGCTTTTATTTTGAAAAGACGCCACCGGAAGTCGCCGACGTGTATCCTGATTCTCTTGAACGTGACTCTCCAGGTGAGTTGAGCGCAGTCCCGTTTGTTCGGTGGTGTTGTCGGCATTCTCCGGTATCTTCCGTCTGTTTCCCCCCCAAATAGCAGCAGGTGTGTCGTCGACAGAGCAAGAACAAGAGGAAGTGATGTTGGAGATGTCACGATCCTTCAAAATAAAAGTCGTACTGATGGTCAAAAAAACGATCTAAAGTGAAATGACGTTAAAATATTTTTCATAATAAATAAATAAATGCTGCACCAACATGTTTTTGTTTGTTTCAAGACCATTAATTATGTTCTGATTGTATTTGTTCAAATAAAAAGCAATAAAGTTATAGCCTAGTAGTTTATAATGTTGTAAAACATAATGTAAAAATGTAAAGAAGTTGAAAAAGTCATAAGAATTCATAGTATAGTATGTCCAAAAAGTCATAGTATAGCCTAGTATGTTGAAAAAAAATCATTAAAAAGTCATAGTACAGTATTTCGAAAAAATCTGAAAGTCATAGTATAGTATGTCAAAAAAATCCTAAAAAAGTCATGAGAAGTAATAGTATAGTATTTCGAAAAAATCATAAAAAGTCATAGTATAGTATGTCGAAAAAAGACAAAAAGTCATAGTATAGTATGTCGAAAAAAGACAAAAAGTCATGGTATAGTATGTTGAAAAAAGACAAAAAGTCATAGTATAGTATGTCGAAAAAATCCTAAAAAAGTCATAAGTAATAGTATAGTATTTCGAAAAAGATCATTAAAAGTCATAGTATAGTATGTCGAAAAAAGACAAAAAGTCATAGTATAGTAGGTCGAAAAAAGACAAAAAGTCATAGTATAGTATGTCGAAAAAATCCTAAAAAAGTCATGAGAAGTAATAGTATAGTATTTCGAAAAAGATCATTAAAAGTCATAGTATAGTAGGTCGAAAAAAGACAAAAAGTCATAGTATAGTATGTCGAAAAAAGAAAAAAAGTCATGGTATAGTATGTCGAAAAAAGACAAAAAGTCATAGTATAGTAGGTCGAAAAAAGACAAAAAGTCATAGTATAGTATGTCGAAAAAAGAAAAAAAGTCATGGTATAGTATGTCGAAAAAAGACCAAAAGTCATATTATAGTATGTCGAAAAAATCACAACAAGTCATAGTATAGTATGTCACACCCACTTGTCACCTCCCGTCTAGATTAGTCTCTGGTCTGCCATTCAAGCGCCTCCATGAACTTCAACTGGTCCAGAACTTAGCTGCCCGGGTAATCACCAGCAATATGTTTGAAGTGTGAGTGATCGTTAACTTAACAGATAACTGACTATTTTAAAAAAATCCACAGATTGTTTCTGGACTTTTAGTGGTGCGACACCACATGTGACAAAGTATTTGGGAATGTTTGAGTTAGGCTCTGTTAAAATGTCTGCCTTCTTGAATTCTGAAGAAATAACATGGAAATACATGTAACCAAATGTAAATAATTAACTAAACAAGACCTGTTGTCTGGAGTGTGTCAGGACTTTTAAGTCTGTATAAAAATCCTCTTTATTGAATCATTGCACAAAAGAAAATCTAGGTCGTAATAAGCAACAAGAGATAGAAAACTGCTAGTTTCTCTGTGACGATGAGTTCTTCAGAGAGAAAAGGAGACCGGACAGAGACTCAGATTTGTACGAAACCCTCGAATGAAGACAAGAAAATACTTTGTTCATGTATTTTTTTATTTATCATGTAAACATCCCATCAGTTCAATGATTACTGCACAGATTCACATCCCCCACACAATCATTATTTCAATCTCAGCAATGCAAATGTTAATGACTCATATTCCTATTGATTACGATGTACGAATACATCGATACAAATATTCATTTGATTTAGGAAATCTTCGACATACTACATTATGTCTTTTTTCGACATACGACTTCTTCAAAACTCAACATACCTTTCTCATTGAATAGCTGGTTTACAGTATAAATGCCTCCGTCACTCCACTGCTTACAAGGGTTAGTTACCAGACATTGGCCCAATCCTAAAGTCCGGACTCACAGACTCACGGACTTTGGTGCGCGTCCTCGCGGAATTCGTAAGGGCTTAGGGTCGTCCCAGTGTCTAATCTCAAAGGCCGTGAGGGTTTGAGGACACACTTACCGAGCCCTTTCCGTGAGTCTGCATCGCTGCAGACTTCACCAAAAGGGAATTACCCAGAGTTCAAAGCGTTGTGACGTTTACCGCGGAGACCGTAGGGAAATCAGGGAATTACAAAGGTAACAACACCACGACCACGACCACGGAGCAGACCAGCCTGTTGTCCAGCTCGTACAAGAGGTTGGAAACGTGGAATCAGGCAGCCGTCTCCTGGGCCTCGGCCGTGTGGAAAGCTACAAACTTAAAATGAAAATTCCCAAAAGTGTCAGCAACATCTTTGTTATTAAACGTCACCAAGGTAACATGTGATCTCATGAAGTGCTGTCCCAATCCCATTTCTACCTATCTCACTTTGGGATTGGGCCAATGGACTAGGCTTAATTTCAAACCCTTATTCATGAGAGAATATGTTTTACAACCATATGCAGAAATCTCTATAAGCTATGTCTAATTCTAAATATCTTTCTACAATTAATGTTCATACAGAACAAACATGACTGGACAAAAACTAGAAAAAGAAGTGACTTCAATTCACTGTACACCGACTGTAAACAATATAGCCTGTTATTATTCATGTTTTTTTTTTTCTCACTCCCAAGCTCCAAAATGCGTGACAGCACCAAAATGAAAAGATTAAGAAGCTTTGTGGCATTCCAACACATTCTCACTCCCATCTCGTAAAATACGGACGTTTGGTCAGGTGCCATTGTCGTCATTATTGATGCTAAAAGTCTCCTTTAGAGTCCGCTGCACGGTGTGGGAGGATCCTCCTGCCTCCCCCCGCCTCTCCACGTTGCACGGGGCAAATTCACGGGGAGAGCAGCGGAGGAAAAGCCCATTTCCTCCGCATTGTCCCACTTTATCTCCGGTGCCAGTGCAACCATTTCTTACCATCCAAACAACTGCAATAGTAGGATTTAAATCAAACTTGTGACAGCAGTAGTGACAAGTAATGCATGTTAATAAAAATGAAGCAGAACACATTCAGAAGACAACGGAATAACTGTTAAACACGTTTATTTCGGAACAGAGCGGCAGCTGATTTAACACATCAGACTCCAGGATTAATCTTAGCCTGGCTGTTGGCCTGCTCTGGAGCAGGCTAGCTGCAAAGAATAAATCTCCATGGTTACTTGGCTGGGTTTAATTCAACCTGCTTTTGTGCAACCAAATCAAAGCTAAATTCATCCAGGATAACTTTAATATCCCGGCTTAATCCCTTATCCTGGTTTTGTGCAACAGCCCCCCGGACAACTCGCTGTAGGGATGCGTGTATGGTGATGCCCAAATATGTAATTTTGCTTTGGGTTGGTATTGTAACACTAATGGTTGATGCCACATGCCTGTTGTTCAATAAAAGAAGGTTAGATTTATGCCAGTTAATTTTATAGCTGGAGATTGAGCCAAATTCGTTATAAATCTTAAGAATTTTTGGAATAGAGTCCTCAAAATCAGCAATGTACACCAACATATCATCTGCAAATAATGATATTGAGCTGCTACTGGATTTAATCTGGATATTACAGATTTTATTTTGCCTTATGGCTTGGGCTAACGGTTCAAGAGAGATTGCAAATAGCATGGGGGGAGTGTGGACATCCCTGTCGCGAGCCCCGCTTAATGGGAAACAGCTGAGAGTGCAGGTCATTGGTTGAGACTATGGCCGTGGGAGTGCGCACCATGTCAATGAATTTGGCCCCCCAAACAAAGCCACAAGTAGTTCCACTCTAGGAGGTCAAAAGCCTTTTCCACGTCCACTGATACAACTGCTGCTGCTGTTGGAAGGTTTTTGGTTGTCTTCTTCTATTACTTGAAATAGTCTGCATACATTGTCTGCAGCATAATGCTTGGGACACTGATTGGTCGGGGTGGACTAGCTTCTCGATAAAGCGCTCTAAGCAGAGAGCCAGGACTTTGGAATTAAGCTTAATATCAGTCCCGATGAGGCTGATGGGCCTGTAATTTGAGCAATCTGTAGGATCTTTACCCTTCTTTGGCATAACGGAAATCAGCGCGGTGTTGGTTTGTTGGTGGAAAGTACCCTTGTAATGGTAAAATCACATTTAAGCATTTATTCTTTATAATCCTTATGTTTTTATTCAGCACATTGCATTTTCATACACCAATATAAACGACAGTTCATGTGCATGTGGATTGGAGGTTGTTCATGCTTCAGAGACAGAGTCTCAGAGGAAGGTGTATGCTCTTCGTGTGAACTGATAACCCACAACGCCACAGCTCTAATATCCTCCTCTCCCTTTCCGTTCCCCTCTTGTCTGTTTAGATGTTCGGGGAGCGTGACCCCAGCTGGGGCGGAGAGGAACAGAGGATTAGATGAAGTGAATTATTACGCATGCCTGTGTTCCTTTGATAAATGCCAGTACTGGACCTATATCTTACCTGGCGTCAGAAAGAAAAGGTCCAGTAGGTTACTATCTTTATTGTTTGTAAGAATGTGCTCAAATGTCACTCCCCTTTCTCCCTGTGCATCTAAGCTCACTCTTTCCTTCCACTCATTGGACGAATCCTTTACACACTGAGCTACGTGCTTCTTGTGAAACTGTATTCCTCCTATTTTGCAAAATATATCTTTTAATAAAATACAAAAACCCAACTTGGTTCTAGTCTCAGTTCTGTCTTATTTGTTTCATTTTACTAAACTTTGAAATCAACATCTCCCCCCCTGCTGCAAAGGAAACGTCCACAACACCCTTCTCTATGGCTGAAGTTAAAGCTTTTAAGATGGTAGGTCCTAATATGTCAAAATACGGAAGATGTTCTGATGGAATTCCATCCAACCCTGGCAATTTCCATTTTTTAACTGTTTTTAATGCTGTTTTTCTCTAAAAGTTATCGGTTGACCCAGTTCTTCTGCCTCTTCTGGGTACTATGACTCTTAAATTTTGACATACTATGACCTTTTTCGACATACAATACTACTTTTTTCTTTTTTTTTACTACATACTATGACTTTTTTCTACATACTATGACTTTTTTCTACATACTATGACTTTTTTCTTTCTTTTTTACTACATACTATGACTTTTTTACTACATACTATGACTTTTTTCTTTTTTACGACATACTATGACTTTTTTCTTTTTTACTACATACTATGACTTTTTTACTACATACTATGACTTTTTTCTTTTTTACGACATACTATGACTTTTTTCTTTTTTACTACATACTATGACTTTTTTACTACATACTATGACTTTTTTACTACATACTATGATGACTTTCTTTTTTTTTACTACATACTATGATGACTTTACTACATACTATGATGACTTTACTACATACTATGACTTTTTACTACATACTATGACTTTTTACTACATACTATGACACGACATACTATGACACGACATACTATGACACGACATACTATGACACGACATACTATGACACGACATACTATGACTTTACGACATACTATGACTTTTTTCTTTTTTTTTACTACATACTATGACTTTACGACATACTATGACTTTACGACATACTATGACTTTACGACATACTATGACTTTACGACATACTATGACTTTTTTCTTTTTTACTACATACTATGACTTTTTACGACATACTATGACTTTTTTCTTTTTTACTACATACTATGACTTTTTACGACATACTATGACTTTTTTCTTTTTTTTTACGACATACTATGACTTTTTTCTTTTTTTTACGACATACTATGACTTTTTTACGACATACTATGACTTTTTTACTACATACTATGACTTTACGACATACTATGACTTTTTTCTTTTTTTTTACTACATACTATGACTTTACGACATACTATATGACTTTACGACATACTATATGACTTTACGACATACTATATGACTTTACGACATACTATATGACTTTACGACATACTATATGACTTTACGACATACTATATGACTTTACGACATACTATATGACTTTACGACATACTATATGACTTTACGACATACTATGACTTTTTTCTTTTTTACTACATACTATGACTTTACGACATACTATGACTTTACGACATACTATGACTTTACGACATACTATGACTTTACGACATACTATGACTTTTTTCTTTTTTTTACTACATACTATGACTTTACGACATACTATATGACTTTACGACATACTATATGACTTTACGACATACTATATGACTTTACGACATACTATATGACTTTACGACATACTATATGACTTTACGACATACTATATGACTTTACGACATACTATATGACTTTACGACATACTATGACTTTTTTCTTTTTTACTACATACTATGACTTTACGACATACTATGACTTTACGACATACTATGACTTTACGACATACTATGACTTTACGACATACTATGACTTTACGACATACTATGACTTTTTTCTTTTTTACTACATACTATGACTTTTTACTACATACTATGACTTTTTACTACATACTATGACTTTTTACGACATACTATGACATACTATGACTTTTTACGACATACTATGACTTTTTACGACATACTATGACTTTTTACGACATACTATGACTTTTTTCTTTTTTACTACATACTATGACTTTACGACATACTATGACTTTTTACTACTTTTTACTACATACTATGACTTTTTACGACATACTATGACTTTACGACATACTATGACTTTTCTTTTTTTTACTACATACTATGACTTTACGACATACTATGACTTTTTACTACATACTATGACTTTTTTCTTTTTTACTACATACTATGACTTTTTACGACATACTATGACTTTTTTCTTTACTACATACTATGACTTTTTACGACATACTATGACTTTTTTCTTTTTTACTACATACTAAGACTTTTTTCTTTTTTACTACATACTAAGACTTTTTTCTTTTTTACTACATACTAAGACTTTTTTCTTTTTTACGACATACTATGACTTTTTTCTTTTTTACGACATACTATGACTTTTTACTACATACTATGACTTTTTACGACATACTATGACTTTTTACGACATACTATGACTTTTTACGACATACTATGACTTTTTACGACATACTATGACTTTTTACGACATACTATGACTTTTTTTTTACTACATACTATGACTTTTTTTTTACGACATACTATGACTTTTTACGACATACTATGACTTTTTACGACATACTGTGACTTTTTTTTTACTACATACTGTGACTTTTTACGACATACTATGACTTTTTTTTTACTACATACTATGACTTTTTACGACATACTATGACTTTTTACGACATACTATGACTTTTTACGACATACTATGACTTTTTACGACATACTATGACTTTTTACGACATACTGTGACTTTTTTTTTACTACATACTGTGACTTTTTACGACATACTATGACTTTTTTTTTACTACATACTATGACTTTTTACGACATACTATGACTTTTTACGACATACTATGACTTTTTACGACATACTATGACTTTTTACGACATACTATGACTTTTTTTTTATTTTACTACATACTATGACTTTTTACGACATACTATGACTTTTTACGACATACTATGACTTTTTACGACATGCTATACTTTGACTTTGACATGCTATGACTTTTTTGACAAACTATACAAGGACTTTTGTTGACATACAATACTGACTTTTTTCACATACGATACTATGATTTTTTTTGACATACTATGACTTCTTTTTGAACTTTATTCGACATATTATGAATTTTTTCAACATACTATTGTCAACATGTAAATGGTTCACAAAAGGTGTTGGAGGAGAGACCTAGAGGCCTACCAAAAAAACTAAATTCATCTAACAAAAGTAGGCCTAGCTTACCTCTAGCTCTTTAAACACAAACAAAAGACCTTGCCTTCTCTAAAAAAGTGCTTAACAAAACCAGACACGGGTGGCACCGACCAGTAAAGCTTGTGTATCTATACAAAGTTAACGTGTGTGTTAAAATGTACAGGGTACCCCAACTTACCTAAGGTCCTCATCCTCCAACCACATACAAGTCTAAACACTTAACAGCCACAGGTCAACCAGCAGGGAGATCAGCACCCGGTAAGTTTACAAGAGAGACCTGCCGTCACTCTGAGAGTCCTGGCATCACGTTGTCGGCGAACCCGTTCGTTTCCGCTTTGTCACGCGCCGCTGAAAAAAAAAGAGCCGTGCGCGACAGCAGGATATTACGTCATTTTGACGTCACGATGGCGCGCGCCACCTTGGATGCGTCTAGTATATGTCACCTTTAACTCTCCTCAGGGGAGCTCCTTTTATTGGCTGCCTTGAATGCTGATTGGTCAACTCCAAGCACAGGTGGAAAGCAATCATCTCAATCACCTGGAGAGAAACCAGAGTGAGGAAGAGAAAGAAAAACAAGAGGGAAGACACATGCAAACACACAGACGTTGACATGACAGACTTCCTATACTATAGCTTTTTGACTTTTTGGTGGAATACTATACAATGACTTTTGTATTGTACTGTTATGTACCGTTTTACATTTCTGCTTCAAGATCTAAACTTTATTCAAATGTGAGGGACGTAACTTTTGGAAGAAAAGTTTAAGAACAAGTGGCATCCATTGAACTCATATACATTCATATATGTTATTGTTATGCTGTACTAGGACTTTAATTCAACATACTTTACTATGACTTTTGTGTAAAATTTCTTTTACTTTTTATTACTTTTTTAAGTACTATAGTCTGACTTTTTGTGACTAGGAGGACATGTTATTAATGTAGCTCAGGCAATGTCCAAGTAACGAAAAAGGCTTCCAATACAGTGAGGTTTTTAATTTGACTGATATGTGTCAATATTCAATTAATCACACAAAATCTTTAACATTAAAACAACCCAAACGCACTGTAGTAGTCCTGAACTTTAGTAACCGGAAACACAAGCTCATATTAGTGAGAATTAACCAGAACATTTTTAAAATACATGTCAAACATCGGAGTTTACCGGACTCGTTATAACGTCAGAGTACAGCTGAAATAAACAAAAGCAAACTACATAAAAACAATCTGTTAGAACAACTTTCCAAAGTGTATTTTTCTTAAAAGATTAATTTTGACAGTTTGACACAACTAACCAAGATGTATTAAACCCGGTATTTGTATTAAAAATATTATTGTATCAGAAAAAAAAAGTAAAACATGCAGACAGTGAGCTGAGGAGCTCTGACCTCCACTACAGCTCAGGTTATCAGGAGGACGGCGCCCTCTTGTGTCCTGCATCGGTTCTTACATCTCACTTGTTAACCTGCTGGGACGTTCACTGCAGGAAGACCTGTCCTAACTTTAAACATCAGTAAAGAGACATTTAAATAGACGTCATATTACACTGTGTTCACATCAGGCACACCCTGTAACACTGGTGCTGCATTCAAGTCTCATGGGAAACATGGGAGAGAAGAGTTACAGCTCTCAGGTTGTAAGTAGTATTTGGGAATGTGAGATTTGAAGCCAAACATTAACATGTTTGAGTTCTTGAATTCTGCTGAAACGTGCAAACCAAATGTAAAGAATCAACTTCACAATGTCTGTTATTTTATGAGTGTCAGGACTTTTAAGTCTGTTATCAATCCTGTTTATTAACTCAGTTCACAAAGAAAAGGTTGGTTGTTGAAAGCAACGTGATAGAAAACTCTGCTCATTTCTCTGATAAAAAAGGACCGAGACTGACTGACTCTACACATGAACTCTGTACTTTCTGGTGTTCCAGGAGGAAAACTGCCTGAGTTATAATCTCATATCAGTTTCACATTTTCTCCATCAGCTTTGTATGAAACCCTGGAATCAAGACAAGAAGAAAAGACTTTGTTCATGTTCGTTTATTCATCATGTAAACCAAACATCGCACATCCCATCAGCAAAGTCTGTTCAATAATATTTATGTACAGATTCACTTCATCTACACAGTTTGTTTAAATCTCAGATATGTTCAAGACAATAATGAATAATCTCCTTATTGATTATGATCAGGATAAACAGATACATGTGATTATAGATTTCTTCACAAAGAGAACAGAGTATAGAGGATAAAGGAGATCTGGTGATTGTGTGTGTGTGTGTGTGTGTGTGTGTGTGTGTGTGTGTGTGTGTGTGTGTGTGTGTGTGTGTGTGTGTGTGTGTGTCTTAGACTCATGATGTGGAAGAGAAACAACAACATTCAAATACATCGATACAAATATTCATCAGACATTTAGAGAGCTGAGAAGTTTTCATTCTCAGTTCAGGTCAACAAACATCATCATGAGCAGTGATAGCCTCCGTGGCTAAACAGACACAGGAAGGAGCGCCACCTAAAGAAACTCAAACATTTACACAACTAATAAGATGTCAAAGGACATCCCATAATGTTTGACTGACAGCTGATCTCTGTGTGAAGAAATGTCACAACAATCAGCTCTCAGCAACAAACATGGAGACTAAATAGGTTGAAGAGTTAAAACACAGATTAACCCTTAAATGACTTCTGTCTATTTCAGTTTACACAACTCAGCCGAGGCTCCAGAATAAAGATAAAATCCAGCATGGAGGGGCTGAGTGAATGTGGTCTGGACTCTGTGGAGGAGAGTCATGGTCTCAGAGACGCTGTAGAAGGACAGAATACCTGCACTGTGATCCAGGTACACTCCTACTCTGGAGGACTCAGGACCTGAGACGGGAGTTTGGACTTTGTTGTACCAAAATGAATGACTATTATTCTCACAATCTAGCGCCCAAGATTGGTCATTTTCTCCAAATCCACAATCCTCCCCTGCTCTGCTGATATGCTTGTATGCGACTGCTACATGTACTCCTTCACCTCTCCACCTCCCAGTAACAACGTCCAGTCAGACTCTCTCTACTCAGGACCTGAAAACAATCAGTGAATCTGTCTGGGTGACTAGAATAAGACTGTTGTTGTCTCATGTATGTTGCTTTCCTGTTCCCATCAGATAATAACAGCCATGTGTTTGCTGTGTTTGGATCCAGTGTGATTTCACGTGAATATTTTAGGAAGTCAGCTCTGGTCTTGGGCTCTGGTTGTGGTATTGAAACGTCCACTTCAGTCCCTGTCAGTGAGACGTTTGTCCTCTTCTCTCTCAGGACGTCCTGTAGTTTATCTCTGACTTCTGACACGGCCGCTGTCACGTCCTCAAAGCAGCTCAGAGGACGGATATGGATGCTGGATGCTGATTGGCTGAGTGGTGGCAGTGAGGGGTAGTTGTGTAGAAACTGGTTGTGATCCTCTGTGTGTGAGAGCTTCTTCAGCTCAGCGTCTTTCCTCTTCAGCTCAGTGATCTCCTGCTCCAGCTCCTCCTGAAGCTCTTTGACTCGACTCACTTCTCTTCTCTGCTGGGATCTGACCTGCTGCTCCACATCAGAGCTTCTTTTCTCCAGGAGACGGATCAGCTCAGTGAAGATCTTCTCGCTGTCCTCCACTGCTTTATCAGCAGAGAGATCGATGGCCTCCGCCTGCTGTTGAAGCAGCTCCACATCTTTCTCTCTGTCCTGGATTCTCTGCTGGATGGTCTGTCGACTCCCCTCGAGCTTGTTCTGCCTCTCAGTCCTTTCTGCTGCAGCTGAGACTGTGTCGTGGCCTTTATGTTCATCCATTAAGCAGAGATAACAGATAAGCTGCTGATCAGTACGGCAGAACATCTTCATCACCTCATCATGACGAGAGCAGATGTTCTCCTGGAGCTTCTTGGACGGCTCCACCAGCTTGTGTTTCTTTAGTTGAGGAACATCATAATGAGGCTGGAGGTGTTGATCACAGTAAGACACCAGACACACCAGACAGGACTTGATGGCTTTGAGTTTTCTCCCGGTGCAGACATCACAGGCCACATCTCCAGCTCCAGCATAGCAGAGATCAGCAGGAGCAGCTTGGAGTCCAGTCTTCTTCAGCTCCTCCACCAAATCTGCTAACATGGTGTTTTTCAGCAGGACAGGCCTCGGTGTAAACGTCTGTCTGCACTGAGGACAGCTGTAGATGTTCTTACGATCCTCTCCATCCCAGTGGCTTTTAATACAGTTCATGCAGTAGTTGTGTCCACAGGAAGTAGTTACCGGATCCTTCAGTAGATCCAGACAGATGGAACAAGAGAAGGTCTCCCGGTCCAGCTGAACTCCTTTCTGCGCCATTTCTGTGCCTGTCAACTCTCAGATTTCACCACATTGGTTACACCCACTGAAGGGAAGGAACATTGAAATACAGACAGAGCGGAGCTTGTTGTGTTTGAGAGCGGGAGGAGAAGGGAGGGCTTATCAAGCTTCTGTTCATTCTAGGAAGAGGATTGCTGTGGGAGAGATGTGTGTGTGTGTGTGAGTGTTTGTGTGTGTCTGTATGTGAAGACTTGTTTACAGTAGAGCTCATTTCCCAATTAAAACCTCTTGTTATAATCAGAGCTTTTGAAAATGACTCCACAGTTTTCAGAATGACTGAGTTGTCCTGTAATTCATCATAATCAGACCCTTTGTTGATTACAATAATTGAAATACACAAAATCAGGGCTGTAGTACTCAAGTCCGGTCTTGGACTTGAGTCTGGACTTGAGACGGCTTTTACATGGTCTTGGACTTTCCTTGGACTCGCTGGTATTTGGACTTGGACTTGTCACAGTCTCTGCCACTGGTCTTGCCAAATATGGCTTTTGGTCTCGACCGAGTCCTGGGGCCTGTTTCACAAAACCAAGATAAGGGATTAAGCCGGGATTTCCCCGTTATCCTGGATGAATTTAGCCTTGACTCGGTTACACGAAAGCGGAGGCACTTAAATCACCATGGAGATTTATTCTGTGCAGCTAGCCTGCTCCCGACCAGGCTAACAGCCAGGCTAACAGCTAGCCTGGTCGGGAGCAGGCTAGCTGTTAGCCTGGCTGTTAGCCTGGTCGGGAGCAGGCTAGCTGTTAGCCTGGCTGTTAGCCTGGTCGGGAGCAGGCTATGGTGATTTTGTGTGTTTGGGTTGTTTTAATATTAAAGCTTTTGTGTTATTAATAAAATATTGACACATATCAGTCAAATTAAAAACCTCACTGTATTGGAAGCATTTTTCTTTACTTGGACATTGACATGTCCGCCTAGTCACAAAACGTCAGATTATAGTATTTAACCCTTGTGTTGTCTTTGTTACCAAATTTTTCTTCTACACATTTTCAGCGCTTATTTCTACGTCTAATATTTTCTGATATAAAACAAAAATTTTAAACGGGCCAATGTGACCCGAAGTCAACACAAGGGTTAAAAAAGTAGTAAAAAGTAAACAAAATTTTACACAAGTCATAGTAAAGTATGTTGAATTAAAGTCCTAGTACAGCATAACAATAACATATATGAATGTATATGAGTTCAATGTTCTGCAAAATATTTTTAGAAAACAGATGGATGCCACTTTTCTTCCAAAAGTTACGTCCCGCACAAAGTTTAGATCTTGAAGCAGAAATGTAAAACGTTACATAACAATACAATACAAAAGTCATTGTATTGTATTGTATATAGTATTCCACCAAAAAGTCAAAAAGCTATAGTATAGCATGCCTGTCATGTCAACGTCTGTGTGTTTGCATGTGTCTTCCCTTTTGTTTTTCTTTCTCTTCCTCACTCTGGTTTCTCTCCAGGTGATTGAGATGATTGCTTTCCACCTGTGCTTGGAGTTGACCAATCAGCATTCAAAAGGAGCTCCCCTGAGGAGAGTTAAGTCTGCAAGATGGCGCCGCAGAATGGCGACACGGTGTGTTGGTGCGCTCTGTTTTTTTTTTTGTTTGTTTCTTGCGATGGTACCCGCATCTCATTCACAAGTGAAGAGCTCGTGAACTTCAGGGGAACAACACCATCGGACTTATTTCCCACTTTTCTTCTCCCTTCACTGGAAATTTTGGACATTCTGGTCAAAGGTGCGCTCACCTTTGCCAATTCAGCGAAATGCCGGAGGAGAGGGAAACGGGCCGGTGCGCTTGTGCGTCTCCGCCAGCGAGGATTACGCACTCCGTTACCTGGAATATTCCTCTCTAACGTGCGCTCTCTGCCCAACAAACTGGAGGAATTACAACTGCTTTTGGTGAGAAACAGACTTTTCTTCATCTGCTGTTTGGTGCTTCACGGAGACGTGGCTCTGTGGATTAATACCGGACTCTGCGCTGCAGCTGGCAGGCTTCCAGCTCTACAGAGCGGACAGAGACACGGACCTCTCCGGCAAAACAAAAGGTGGAGGAATCTGTTTCTACATCCACAGCGGTTGGTGCAACGACGTGACAGTGATCCAGCAGCATTGTTCTCCTGACCTGGAGTATTTCATCATAAACTGTAAGCCTTTTTATTCACCCCGTGAGTTTGCTTCATTCATTCTGGTCGGTGTTTACATCTCACCGCAGGACAACGTGCAGGACGCGCAGCGCATGCTCGCCGACCAGATACTGTCCGTGGAGCGGACCATCCCGGACTCCCTAGTTATTGTCCTTGGTGACTTTAATAAAGGGAACCTCACTCATGACCTCCCTAAATATAGACAGCATATTAAATGCCCGACCAGAGAGGAGAACATTCTGGATCACTGTTACACCACAGTCAGGGATGCTTATCACGCCGTCCCCCGTGCTGCACTGGGTCACTCTGACCATGTCATGGTTCACCTGATCCCCGCCTACAGGCAGAAACTAAAGCTCTGCAAACCTGTGGTGAGGACATCAAGGAAGTGGACCAGTGAGGCTGTGGAGGATCTCCAGTCGTGTTTGGACTCTACCGACTGGGATGTGTTCAGGACTGCTACCAACAGTCTGGATGAGTATACAGAGGCTGTGACATCGTACATCAGCTTCTGTGAGGACTGCTGTATTCCATCAAGCACCAGGGTGAGTTACAACAACGACAACCTCCACCTCCCCCACCTCAACAGGGTCCTGGGCCCCCCCATCAATGCCCTCCTTAACGGTCCCCTCCACCTCCACCCCCCCTCCCACCTCAGTGACGACTCTCTCCATCCACGAGAGGGACGTCAACAGACTCTTTAGAAGACAGAATCCAAGGAAAGCTGCTGGACCGGATGCTGTCTCCCCATCAAGCTTGAAGCACTGTGCTGATGACTTCACCTGCAGGTGGATCACTGACTTCCTGTCTGACAGGAAGCAGCATGTGAAGCTGGGGAAACACGTCTCCGACTCACAGTCCATCAGCACCGGATCCCCCCATGGCTGCGTTCTTTCTCCTCTGCTCTTCTCCCTCTACACTAACAGCTGCACCTCCAGTCACCAGTCCGTCAAGCTTCTGAAGTTTGCGGACGACACCTCCCTCATCGGACTCATCTCTGATGGGGATGAGTCCGCCTACAGGTCGAAGGCTGAACACCTGGTGACCTGGTGCAAGCAAAACAACCTAGAGCTCAACGCTCTAAAGACAGTGGAGATGGTTGTGGACTTCAGGAAGAACCCAGCCCCACCTGCCCCCAGCACCCTCTGTGGCTCCACAATTGACACTGTGGAGTCTTTCTGCTTCCTGGGAACTATCATCTCCCAGGACCTCAAGTGGGAGCTGAACACCAGCTCCCTCGTCAAGAAAACACAACAGAGGATGTACTTCCTGCGGCAGCTGAAGAAATTCAACCTGCCAAAGACAATGATGGTGCACTTCTACACGCCATCATTGAGTCCATCCTCACATCCTCCATCACCATCTGGTACGCTGCTAGCACAGCCAAGGACAAGGGCAGACTGCTCTCACATCCTCCATCACCATCTGGTTCGCTGCTAGCACGGCCAAGGACAAGGGCAGACTGCTCTCACATCCTCCATCACCATCTGGTTCGCTGCTAGCACAGCCAAGGACAAGGGCAGACTGTCCTCACATCCTCCATCACCATCTGGTTCGCTGCTAGCACGGCCAAGGACAAGGGCAGACTGCAGCGTGTCATTCGGTCAGCAGAGAAGGTGATTGGCTGCAATCTGCCGCCGCTCCAGGACCTTTACGCCACCAGGACTCTGAAGCGTGCTGGAAAGATTGTGGCCGATCCCTCCCACCCCGGACACAAACTCTTTGAGCCACTCCCCTCTGGCAGGAGGCTGAGGTCCATCAGGACCAAAACCACACGCCACATGAACAGTTTTTTCCCCTCCGCCACTAGTCTTATCAACAAGGCCCGGACCCCCCCCCGACTCTCTCCACACCCCACCTCGGGCTCCTCATGCCACTGCCCCTACTCTGCTGTAGCATTCCTTTTTACTACTATTTAACATATTTTACTATTTATTTACTTATTTTATCGTTATTAATACATTCTGTGTGTATATGTTTATATTTATATTGTTTATATTCTTTTTTATCCTTCTTATATTTGAATGTGTGACATGCACCAACAGCACCATGACAAATTCCTTGTATGTGCAACGTACTTGGCAATAAAGCCCTTTCTGATTCTGATTCTGCATGAATGTGTCCCATCCCTTGTTTTAAAGCCGGTGTATACCAGGCTGTATTAAAGCCGGTGTATACCAGGCTGTATTAAAGCCAGCGTATACCAGGCTGTATTAACGCCAGCATATACCAGGCTGTATTAAAGCCGGTGTATACCAGGCTGTATTAAAGCCGGTGTATAGCAGGCTGTATTAAAGTCAGTGTATACCAGGCTGTATTAAAGCCAGCGTATACCAGGCTGTATTAAAGCCGGTGTATACCAGGCTGTATTAAAGCCGGTGTATACCAGGCTGTATTAAAGCCAGTGTATAGCAGGCTGTATTAAAGTCAGTGTATACCAGGCTGTATTAAAGCCAGTGTATACCAGGCTGTATTAAAGCCAGTGTATACCAGGCTGTATTAAAGTCAGTGTATACCAGGCTGTATTAAAGCCAGCGTATACCAGGCTGTATTAAAGCCGGTGTATACCAGGCTGTATTAAAGCCAGCGTATACCAGGCTGTATTAAAGCCGGTGTATAGCAGGCTGTATTAACGCCAGTGTATACCAGGCTGTATTAAAGCCAGTGTATACCAGGCTGTATTAACGCCGGTGTATAGCAGGCTGTATTAACGCCAGTGTATACCAGGCTGTATTAAAGCCAGTGTATACCAGGCTGTGTTAAAGCCAGTGTATACCAGGCTGTGTTAAAGCCAGTGTATACCAGGCTGTATTAACGCCGGTGTATAGCAGGCTGTATTAACGCCAGTGTATACCAGGCTGTATTAAAGCCAGTGTATACCAGGCTGTATTAACGCCGGTGTATAGCAGGCTGTATTAACGCCAGTGTATACCAGGCTGTATTAACGCCAGTGTATACCAGGCTGTATTAACGCCAGTGTATACCAGGCTGTATTAACGCCGGTGTATAGCAGGCTGTATTAACGCCAGTGTATACCAGGCTGTATTAAAGCCAGTGTATACCAGGCTGTATTAACGCCGGTGTATAGCAGGCTGTATTAACGCCAGTGTATACCAGGCTGTATTAACGCCAGTGTATACCAGGCTGTGTTAAAGCCAGTGTATACCAGGCTGTGTTAAAGCCAGTGTATACCAGGCTGTATTAACGCCGGTGTATAGCAGGCTGTATTAACGCCAGTGTATACCAGGCTGTATTAAAGCCAGTGTATACCAGGCTGTATTAACGCCGGTGTATAGCAGGCTGTATTAACGCCAGTGTATACCAGGCTGTATTAAAGCCAGTGTATACCAGGCTGTATTAACGCCGGTGTATAGCAGGCTGTATTAACGCCAGTGTATACCAGGCTGTATTAAAGCCAGTGTATACCAGGCTGTATTAAAGCCAGTGTATACCAGGCTGTGTTAAAGCCAATGATGAAATGATCATATATGCATATTAAGTGTGTGTGTGAGCTGAAAGCTGCGCTCCTCTCCGTGTCCTCCGGTTCACAGCGACTACAGCAGCACAGAGCATCAGCAGCAGGACACTGAGCACTGAGCATCGCACTTTGAAGAAGGTGGAGTAGATCCCAAAGGGCTCCATGTACACTAACACAGTTCTGACTGTTGATGCACACTGATTATCATCAAATGGGTCAAAAACTGCACACCAGTACTCCCCAGCATCTCCCACTGAGATATTAGAGATAACCAGGATACCTTTATCATAGTACCAGCTCACTCTGCTCATGCTCTGATCAATCGTTACACTAAAGATCCTTCCCTCTGTTCGGTTTGACTTGATAAACCAAACATGCACCTTAAACTCTCCCCAATCTCTGCATCTGAGAGTGACTTCTTCTCCCTCTGAGAAGAGCTCTACAGCAGAGGGGCCAAATTTGGGGCAAACCAACAGATCATAAAGTTGCTCTCTCCTAGACGCGTCACAGGAGTACCGACCTGAGTGATTTAACATTAGAGATGAGAACACCAGCGAGTAGTTTTGGTCTACTGAAGGAACAGTCTGGTTGTGTAGTCCTGGGTCAGTGGAGAACAGATTAGACCAACGTGGGGGCTGTTCATCAGTGGAGTCAGCGATAGTGCACGGCAACACAGCGGTCTCTCCAACTGAGTGGTAGATTATCTCATACAGTAGGTACAACTGTACACTGCTACTGCTAACACACTGCTGTTGGTCCATCACCAGACAGGTGTACAGTGTAAAGTCTGTTGCTGTGATGTTGGAAACACGAAGAGCTGATCTGTTTGTCACCACTTGGTATCTTCCTGTAACATTGTCCATCACTGATGTCATATTGTCCCCAAAAACTCTGCTCCATGTTACATATCTAGAGTCCTGTTTGAGCCACTGGACATCCAGATTACCAGCTGCTCCCTCACATGGCAGGTCTACTGGTTCTCCAAGTCTCGCTGTGATAGTGCTCCAATCTATTGAAGTACAAACAGTAATAGTGATGTTGTTGTCATGCGTCACGTTGCCCTCAGTCCAACACTCCTCTCGGTACCGGCCGGAGTCTGAACGGGTCAGGTTGAAGATGGTGTAAGAAGACGTTTTCACTGTGCTGACCAGTCGTTGTTTCAAGTGTCCCGGTACTAAGGACTTGTTGGACCAGAGGTCAGAGGTGTTGGACCAGAGATCAGAGGTGTTCCACAGGACCAGCTTCTCCTCACCAACAGATCTGGAGATCAGGCAGGAGTTGGGGTTCTCTGGGAGGTTGAAGGTGTAAGAGGACCTTTCCTTTTGGATGATGATCTGTTCTTGTGCATGCATGTTGTTGAGGAGAGCAAACAGCAGGAAGGAGAGCTCTGTGACTGCAGCCATTCTGCTCCGAGGTCTGCTTCTTTATCTCATCATTAGAGGGAACTTTGCAGCATCAGCTCTCTGTCCAGTAATCAACGTCCTTTACATGAGTCTAAAACCACAGCGGCTGACGGGTCTTCATACACACATTACTCAGAGAGGAGATGAAACATCCAGAGATAAGAGAGAGGGGGGGAGCACACACACACACACACACACACACACACACACACACACACACACACACACACACACACACACACACACACACACACTTAATGGTGGTTTTTGCCTCCAACGGCGCCTTCCAGGCAGCTAACCCTAACCTAAACATAACCATTTCCGCGCTGCCTGGGAGGACACATTGGGGGCAAAAAACACCAAAGACCCTCACACACACACACACACACACACACACACACAGAGTCATTTCCTCTGACTGTGTGTGTGTGTGTGTGTGTGTGAGAATCACATGTGAGTAAATGTGTCTCAGTATGTGCGGCGTGTGCAGACCTGCAGCAGTAGCAGAGCAGTTAAAAGCCGACACTTTGGCTTGCTACGCGAGTTTGTTTTCTCGGACACTTTCTCAATCAGCTGATTGCATACCTGTCAAGTATCCCGTTTTGGCCGGGAACGTCCCGTATTTTACCCTTCTTTCCCGCCGTCCTCCCATATTAGCATTTTCCCGTATTTTAATTTAGGATGACGTTAGACAACAGAACTGTTTGCGCTCTACTCTCATGTAAAATGAACCACTCTGGCCCAGCCCACAAATACACTTCTTCCAAAACAGTCTTAAAGAATGCAAAGTCTGCAACAAATTTGTACAATAACTCACAAAAAGTGTAAAGAAAAGTTATGTGAAATGAAAAGTGTGGCGGGACAAGAATGGACCAGAATCAAATTGCAGTGAAAACTGAACTTTATTTTTCTTTGTACAGCAAAATAAAGAGTGCAGTGGTGTAGCTCCCTCGTGGCGTGGCTAGTGTGCAGGGCTGGTTTAGGTATTGGGGAATTCAGCTGGGTAGGCGAGGTGCAGTAGAGGGGCTCACCGGTGTAGTTGGGCAAGAAGTGGACAGGAGACCTCGAGTTCCAGGGGGAATTAATGAATCCTTCGGCTCCAGTCGTCCTCGGCTTGATTTACGGGCTTTCTGGGTGCTGAACACAGCGCAGTGGTTAGCTTGAGTGGCAAACAGACTAAAGCCTGGTTCCCACGGCAGGATAATTAGGCCGATTTTAACCCCGATTCACCCCTTCAGACGATCTTAAGGATGCTCCGATCATCGTAGAATAATCTGATCAGATGTTCCTGCCGTGTGTGGTGTGTTAAGACTGCTCTCGTCTGCTCAGAAGGACGTCGGGACCGCTCCCATCTCAAATCGGGGATATCCAACATGTTGGATTGTTTTGGCCCGATGTCTCCTCGTGTGTGGCGTCCCCCGGGGACAAACGAGCACGCAGCCTGTGGACTGTGGCGTGTAGCCAATCAGAAAGCCAGGTGACGAGGCGGCGAGGAAAGCACCGGGAAACAAAATCAAAACAGCCGGCGGCACGGCGCACCAGAAAGTCCGGTCACGCTCGCGTTGTCTCCACTTCTTTGACCATCGCCTTTTCTTTTGAGAACATTTCTTTTCGGTTAAAAACAAACTCCAAACTATCGCCACTGCATCCTCTTCGTCCGCCGTGATTGGTTACTCTGAAGTCACGTTTGATCTCGAGGGACTTTGCGAGATTTCCCGTCTGACCTGGGAACGCTCGGGAGTCAAATCGGTTGGTGTGTGATGTGTTGATGTTGCCGTCACACTGTACGACCAGAACTGTTAGACCCGTGATCTTTTACCGCCCTGTGTGGGGTCTCTCAGGATTGGAAAATCGGCCGACCATTTTAAAATCGTCCCGTGTGAACCAGGCTTAACCTGCCTTGGTTGGTGTGGCTCCTTTTGTCCCGGCCTAACGAGGGCAAACGAGAGGCAGCTGGAGGCTGTGAGCAGTGATTGCCAGCCGTGCCTTGTGTGTACCCGGCTTGGTAACGCTTCAAGGGCCATTTGAATAATAAATAAATTGTAAATGTTTTCAGCATTCTGCATCAAGTGGTGATCTTAGCGTTCTTGTACACCTGTCTTAAAATGTACGGGATACTGGAGCTCGGTTGGGGTGGTGGGACTGCTCCCACCACCCCAAAACTTGACAGGTATGGCTGATGGTTGTTGGACTAATTGAACCTTCCCTTTATATGCAGGAGCTTCCGACGACTGC
>CM042324.1:1670511-1720511 GCA_023566125.1 Zingel zingel | reverse complement strand
ACTATCGACTATGCAGGCCCGTGTCTTCCATCATCAATGATCAGGACCACTTACCCTAACTCTTTTTTTGAAGAGAATTGAAGATTAATTTTCAATTGGTTTTTCGATCATGCCATGGCTGCATGGCCACTGCCTTTAAACCAATGAAATGAAGGAAACGGTTGGTGATTCAGTTCCTGGCCAATCAGGAGCCATTTCCAATTTTAATGCCAGGTGTGATCATATTGATCATATGCCGTATGCTCATTCTAAAACCACGAAGAGCGGCAAATATGGCCTAGGATATACTTTTCTTGGATTCCTTTGATTCCCAGGCCCATTCCAAGGATCTGTGTAAGTAATCTTTGACTTTTATTATGTTTTCATTGTTATTCTTCGAGATATGCTATACGTGATCAGACTCTTTTTAGATTTGAGCCATCTTGTGTGTCTTTGACTAATAGCCTAACTGAAATGTCATTGAATATAAGCCCCAAATGTATAAAAATAATAATAATAATAACAATAATAATCACAATACATCTGATATAGTGTTTTTTATAGACAAACGATTATGATCTCTGACATTTATCCAGCCAACAGTGCTGCCAAAACGACAAGAAAGGGGAGAAAATACTAAAGCCGCTTCACAGACAACAGGGACCACAGGGCAAACCACTGAGGAGCTGGTCGCGACCAGTGTCTCTAGCGCCCCTAGTGGTTGTGACCACTGGTCTGTGCCAGAGACCAGCTGGTCCTGACCACACGGATCTTCATAATCAATAATAATAACAATAATAATCATAATATATCTGATATAGTGTTTTTTATACACAAACGATTATGATCTCTGACATTTATCCAGCCAACAGTGCTGCCAAAACGACAAGAAAGGGGAGAAAATACTAAAGCCGCTTCACAGACCACAGGGACCACAGGGCAGACCACTGAGGAGCTGGTCGCGACCAGTGTCTCTAGCGCCCCTAGTGGTTGTGACCACTGGTCTGTGCCAGAGACCAGCTGGTCCGTGCCACAGAGCAACTGGTCGCGACCACTGATGAGCTGGTCACGACCAGTGTGTTTAGCGCCCCTAGTGGTTGTGACCACTGGTCTGTGCCAGACCACGGAATTGGCTACAACCCCTGCTGAAAATATTTTACAATTAGTCTGTTGTAAAACGCTACTTTGCCTGGACTATTTGTGCCAGTAAGAAGCTGGTCATGACCGCTGTGCCACTAGTCGTGACCAGTGTATTTAGCACGCCTAGTGGTTGTGACCACTGGTCTGTGCCAGAGACCAGCAGCTGTTCCGTGCCAGAGACCAGCTGGTCCTGACCACACGGATCTTCATAATCAATAATAATAACAATAATAATCACAATATATCTGATTTAGTGTATTTTATAGACAAAAGATTTTGATTGCTGACATTTATCCAGCTAACAGTGCTGCCAAAACGACAGGAAAGGGGAGAAAATACTAAAGCCGCTTCACAGACCACAGGGACCACAGGGCAGACCACTGAGGAGCTGGTCGTGACCAGTGTCTCTAGCGCCCCTAGTGGTTGTGACCACTGGTCCCTGCCAGAGACCATGGTCCGTGCCACAGAGCAACTGGTCGCGACCACTGATGAGCTGGTCGCGACCAGTGTCTCTAGCGCCCCTAGTGGCAGTAACCACTGGTCCCTGCCAGAGACCATGGTCCCGGGACAGACCACGGAATCGGCTACAACCCCTGCTGCCAAAAGTCCTGATTATTTACATGGAGTCTGGTGGAAATATGCTGACTCTATACACGCTAAAAGTACTGATTATTTACATGGAGTCTGGTGGAAATATGCTGGCTCTATACGCGCTAAAAGTCCTGATTATTTACATGGAGTCTGGTGGAAATATGCTGGCTCTATACACGCTAAAAGTACTGATTATTTACATGGAGTCTGGTGGAGATATGCTGGCTCTATACACGCTAAAAGTCCTGATTATTTACATGGAGTCTGGTGGAAATATGCTGACTCTATACACGCTAAAAGTCCTGATTATTTACATGGAGTCTGGTGGAGTTTGGTGATGATGATTTCGGGGCTGTTTCGTGTTAAACTAAAAGGATCTTTCTCGCATTTTTTTATAGTTTTTGTCGCTTCTTTTCTTATTATCGTGAACTTTAATTAATTAATTTGGACTGCCGGCGCAGGGCGCCCCTAGCATTTGCCTAAATTGCCTACGCTGCTATTTGTATGAAGAGTTCATGAGAACAGCCTGATAAAGTGAACTTTTTTTGTTTAATCTGAAATATATGCAGCTGGACCCAGACATCAGTCTGAGAATCTAAATCCGAATCTGAATTATAATATTTTCCATTTGAGGAACAGAGCAAGTATTCACTACACTTTCTTTCTTAATCTTTCTGTCTTGTGAAATGTCTTTGTGTCGTAAAAATGTAAATGTGCTGGAACAACGCCCCAGACTGTCCCTACACACACACACACACACACACACACACACACACACACACACACACACACACACACACACGCACACACACACACACACAGTCATTTCCTCTGACTGTGTGTGTGTGTGTGTGTGTGTGAATCACATGTGAGTAAATGTGTCTCAGTATGTGCGGCGTGTGCAGACCTGCAGCAGTAGCAGAGCAGTTAAAAGCCGACACTTTGGCTTGCTGCGTGAGTTTGTTTTCTCGGACACTTTCTGGGATCTGATATTTTAGGATTCACTCACACACAACATGAAGAGCGGCTGGGTTTCACTCTGCGGGCTCCTCGCTGCACTTTGTGCCGCCCAGGCGACCTACACACACTTCAGTAAGTACCAATATGTTTTGTTATGTTTCAGTTATAGGTTCAAGGCACATTGTTATCCATTCAAATTATTTTTTTCGTAAGAACAACACATCTTTGTGTCAAAATAACTCATCTTTGTGTCAACAAAAGATCTTTTTGTCACCTTCATACAGTACCATAGGCGTGTAAATTCAAAGTCTCTTTGTGTCTAAGTGACTGATGGGAACAACAATCTTTAAAACTGGTCCAGTATTGAGCGAGAACGCTGTAACCATCAGCCACAGACCGGGCTGTAATGTAACCCTACAGGACAGATGTTCAGCATCAGTCAGTGTCCTCTAAAAGTTCTGTTGTTGCCGCTGACAGACTCAGATTATTATTCTAAGAGTCTGACAACATTATGGGATGGATCCCTACAGAGATAGACCTTTTAGTTCAAGAGGAAGATCCTTTTAGTTTAACATCAAACAGCCCCGAAATCACCATCACCAAACTCCACCAGACTCCATGTAAATAATCAGGACTTTAAGCGTGTATAGAGCCAGCATATTTCCACCAGACTCCATGTAAATAATCAGGACTTTAAGCGTGTATAGAGCCAGCATATTTCCACCAGACTCCATGTAAATAATCAGGACTTTTAGCGTGTATAGAGCCAGCATATTTCCACCAGACTCCATGTAAATAATCAGGACTTTTAGCGTGTATAGAGACAGCATATCTTCACCAGACTCCATGTAAATAATCAGGACTTTTAGCGTGTATAGAGCCAGCATATCTTCACCAGACTCCATGTAAATAATCAGGACTTTTAGCGTGTATAGAGCCAGCATATTTCCACCTGACTCCATGTAAATAATCAGGACTTTTAGCGTGTATAGAGCCAGCATATTTCCACCAAACTCCATGTAAATAATCAGGACTTTTAGCGTGTATAGAGCCAGCATATTTCCACCAGACTCCATGTAAATAATATCTACTTTTATCATTGTAAAACACACTTCATTCAAAGTGGACAGAAACTAAATAAAACTATCAAAAGCCGTCAATTGTCCTATTAACTCACATTGTAGCTTGTTTCTCCGCAGCCGACTGCAGCGATTTCGCTTAATACTGGACCAGTGTCAAAGATTGTTGTTCCCATCAGTCACTTAGACACAAAAACACAGGAAACATATGTATATGTATGTATAAACAGGAACATAGGCTTGAAAAAAGGGTAGTTACCCTTAGGAATACCAAGTTTGTGAAACAGACGTAATAAATCGTAGAATAATAGAGACTGAGAGAAACAAGTCAAGTCAACTTTATTGTCAAGTCACTCAAAATATGTGCCAAAATAATATAGGCCTACAGAATATTAATACAATACAATAAATACATTCTTAATAGTGCAAAAGTGAGGCAAAACCAAACAGTATAGAAAGTGAAAAAAGTGTAACTTTTGCATTAAAAAGATAACAAATTCTTCCAATTCTTCCAATGTTTATTCTTGTTCCAATTCTGGATGTAATAAGTGCAATATGCATATGCAGATTTCCAAGGTACATCAATAAGTACACCTTTGGGAAATTGGGAAAACTCTTGAGCTGTAAAAAAGTGAAACATAAGATTGCCCTGCTACGCCATGAACTACTACAACTACTACTTCTAGTCATAGCTCCTTTCAACCCGTTCTCACTCCGAACTCGTAAAATACGGACGCTTGGTCAGTGTATTTGTATTTGTTTTTATTAAGGATCCCCGTTAGCTGACGCCTAGATGACCAGCTAGTCTTCCTGGGGTCCAACACTACATTTACACAAACAATATTAAAACATTTCATAACATATACAGAAAAGAATTAAAAGAAAAGAAAAGAAAATACATGCAACAACATCTGCCAACAAAACAAAATAACAAAAAACAAAATATTACAAATTAAATTAAATGAAAACAATAACAAACCAGAGAAATAGAGAAATATCTTGAAAACAAAGTTATATATTGCCATATATTACAGTATATTACAGTATATTGCCATATATTACAGTATATTACAGTATATTGCCATATATTACAGTATATTACAGTATATTACCATATATTACAGTATATTACCATATATTACAGTATATTTCAGTGTATTACAGTATATTACAGTATAATACCATATATTACAGTATATTACAGTATATTACCATATATTACAGTATATTACAGTATATTACCATATATTACCATATATTACAGTATATTTCAGTGTATTACAGTATATTACAGTATAATACCATATATTACAGTATATTACAGTATATTACCATATATTACAGTATATTACCATATATTACCATATATTACAGTATATTTCAGTGTATTACAGTATATTACAGTATAATACCATATATTACAGTATATTACAGTATATTACAGTATATTACCATATATTACAGTATATTACAGTATATTACATGGCTAACATTTAGGTGGCTTACATTGACAAAGACACACAATCATAAACCTCATAATAAATAATTTAAATGAAGGTAAGATTTGACTTTCTTTTTAAAATGGTCCTTTCCTATGATATAACGAATGTTACTAGGGATTTTATTCCACAATAACAGAACTTGCTCTGTAAATAAAAAAAAAAGTCAAGTTATTGGACGCTTGGACAGTGGCTGTCAGCGTCTGAAGCGACGTTTGTAGAACGTACCACGTAGGGCAGCAGCTACACGGGATTTAGCGAGTAGTATGTAAGGACGAAATTCTGCATAGGGAGGTTGGTCTGGGTGGCGTGTGGCTCAAACACAGGACTTTCACCCGGGAGACTGGGGATCGTGTCCTGCGTGGCATGTTTCCTAAAGTCGCTTTCTTCTTTAACCGGCCCGTTATTGTCACGTGTCACGTAAATGTAAACCCACCCACGACCTATTCCTTAACATAACTGTCAAAAGGGACGCTAATTGTCCCGACCAATCGCGTTTAGATAAAGCGCGTTATATGAGGCTAAAGAAGACTTTTGGGATTGACATGTTTACGTATTAATTGTCCACATAAGATGTGTCTGGGTGTGACTTTGATCCAGAGTTACCTCTGGGATAAAAGAAATGTTTGAGTTATGAAACTGTGGGAGGCGTTTTGTTTTCATATGTTTAGAGAGGAATCCTCTCAGACACACACACACACGTGTTGGAAACTGTCCTATAAAAGCTAAAATAACACCTGAACTCATCACGGCTGCAGGCGGCGTTTAGATGAACACTAACTCAGATTACAGAGTGAGTCACGCTGAATCACACACTGATGTACTCTGAGGTGAACCTCGTCCCGACGGTCAGACACACGAACAAACAGACGCACCTTAAACACACCGCGCCCTCTCTCCGGATGCTTACTTTAATCTGAATCACATTCACTGTCATACAAAGTAACCCTCCTGTTGTCCTCGGGTCAAATTTGACCCATTTCCAAAAAAGTTTCTATATCAGAAATTTGATTTTTAATTTAATTTTATAGCATTTGAAAAAGAAAAAATGATAAAAGATTAAAAACATCAAAAAAAGTGCAGAAAAAAATAAGAATAAGTGACAAAAACGTCAGGTTAAGCTTCAAAAATGTCCCGAAAAGTGACAAAAACATCGAAAAAAAGTGACAAAGTGACAAAAACATAAAAAAAAGTGACAAAAAAAAGTGACAAAAACATAAAAAAAGTGACAAAAACATCGAAAAAAGTGACAAAAACATCAAACAAGTGACAAAAACATCAAAAAAGTGACAAAAACATCGAAAAAAGTGACAAAAAAAGTGACAAAAACATCGAAAAAAGTGACAAAAACATAAAAAAGTGACAAAAAAGTGACAAAAACATCGAAAAAAGTGACAAAAACATAAAAAAAGTGACAAAAACATCAAAAAAAGTAATAAAAACATCGGGAAGAGTGATAAAAGTGTTAAAAAAGATTCATTTTAAATGTTGACCCAGAAAAACAAAACGTTGCATGGTCGACGGAAAGACAAAGTTAACATTTTGAAAAAAAAAGTCAACCCATCGGCCACTATTTTGTTCATCAATTATTCGGTTTTTGGTCATTTTTTATGAATGATTCCAGCTTGTTAAATGTGAATGTTTTCTAGTTTCTTCTCTCCTCTCTGACAGTAAACTGAATCCTTTCATCCTTCTCTGCCTTTCTTTCCTTCCCTTCCTCCTTCCCTACGTACTTCCTTTCTTCCGTTCGTCTTCTTTCCTTCCTTCCCCTTTTCGATCCTTAATTTATTCTTCGTTTTCTTTCTTTCCATTCTTCCTTCCTTTTTCTTTCCACCCTTATTTTCATCCTTATTTCCTTCCCTCTTCTTCTTATATTCCCTACTTTCTTTCCTACTTACTTTCCTACTTAAAAACTAAAGTGTAGAGCGGCAAAGATGAATCTCCAACTATTTAGATAACAACAGTCTACAGATTAATTAACATATTGCCTATACACCCAGGCTTGAAAGTCTTGTGTTTTCTCCTTAACTTCTTCTTCTTTAACCTTTTTTTATTCAGGGGAGGTTCACTGAGAGGCAGCCTCTCTTTTGCAAGAACGCCCTGATCACATTCACACAGTTACACATTCATACCTGGAAGCTGCCCAGTACTACCACAGTCTGATCTGACCACATTCATACCTGGAAGCTGCCCAGTACTACCACAGTCTGATCTGATCACATTCATACTGGAAGCTGCCCAGTACTACCACAGTCTGATCTGACCACATTCATACCTGGAAGCTGCCCAGTACTACCACGGTCTGATCTGATCACATTCATACCTGGAAGCTGCCCAGTACTACCACAGTCTGATCTGACCACATTCATACCTGGAAGCTGCCCAGTACCACCACAGTCTGATCTGACCACATTCATACCTGGAAGCTGCCCAGTACTACCACAGTCTGATCTGATCACATTCATACCTGGAAGCTGCCCAGTACCACCACAGTCTGATCTGATCACATTCATACCTGGAAGCTGCCCAGTACTACCACAGTCTGATCTGATCACATTCATACCTGGAAGCTGCCCAGTACCACCACAGTCTGATCTGACCACATTCATACCTGGAAGCTGCCCAGTACCACCACAGTCTGATCTGACCACATTCATACCTGGAAGCTGCCCAGTACCACCACAGTCTGATCTGCTGGCCACTGAGCAGCTCCACTGGAGCAGTTGGGGTTAAGGGCCTTGCTCAAGGGCACCTCAGTGGTGGTAATGAGGGAGGGACAAGCGCTGCTCTTTCACTTTCCCCACCCAGATTTTATTCTGTCGGTCTGGGGATTGAACCTCCCGGTCACAAGCTCGCTTCTCTAACCTTTAGGCCACTACTGCCCTGGTGAAAGTCTTGATGAACTCCTACGAGGATCTTCACGCTCTTATACAGTAGAAGTCAATGTGCTTCTGACAGTAATAAATACGTAGAATACCTACACATTACAGAGCTTTACTTTTCAGAGATATATGTACAAATGCTTCATGAGAACTGATTTCTTTGAGATCAGGATCATGTATATCTTGATTAAACTGAATATCCATCTTCATTAATGGGTACAATATTCCTCTCTTTGCTAACAGCAACAAGTAACAGCCTGTTCTATCTATCAGTTGCAGGCAGACAGCTGCGTATTAGAAGAGGCGTTGGCTGGTTTTGGGTGTGAACTGTGATGATTTGTCTGCAGGGCTTTAAGCTTGGTGGCGCAGCTTTCTCTGGGATTTCGGAACAAACCACAGAACATAAGAGGCGCTTCACACTCTGTAAACATTTCTAATGCTCTGTGAGCTTTTCAGGAAAACACAAACAGTGATTTTGTCTCCATCTTCAGTCTGTTATATCCTTTGCAATCACACAACCAGTGTTGCCGACTCTTTTCCGATGAAAGTAGCTCCAAAAGTCGGTAAGATATGGTGCTAGATGATGCAAAGACATTGGTGATGTCATTGAGTAACATTCGCATAAAGCTTAGAGAGAAAGAGAGCTTGTTTCTGTAACAATGGATGATCAATGATATGAATGAACAAAGTCAATTAGATGTTCCGCCATGTGTTCTCCTGCAGCGACAGTTCGTTGTGACTGCAATGGGAGATCTCGGTACTGCCTTCGGGACTCCGTGGGCCTGCACTGTGTCGACTGCCAAGGAAACACCGAAGGCCGCCACTGCGAGCGCTGCAAGGCTGGCTTCTACCTGGCGGGGGCGCCACTGAGCTGCACGCCCTGTCTCTGCAACCCAACAGGTAAAAAAAAAACACAAAACACATAAAAAAAACATATCTTTCCTTGAAGTGTAACTTTGGTATTTTTCAACCTGGACATTATTTTCCCATGCATTGGTGTCTAAGTGACTGATAGGACCAACAATCTTTGAAATTAGTCCAGTATTAATCAGTTTGGTCCACTAAAAGTTCTGTTTTTGCTGCTGATATTTTTAGCGTGTATAGAGCGAGCATATTATGTATTAATTGTTAATATGCTGGCTCAATACACGCTACAAGTCCTGATTATTTACATGGAGTCTGGTGGAAATATGCTGGCTCTATTCACGCTAAAAGTCCTGATTATTTACATGGAGTCTGGTGGAAATATGCTGGCTCTATACACGCTAAAAGTCCTGATTATTTACATGGAGTCTGGTGGAGATATGCTGGCTCTATACACGCTAAAAGTCCTGATTATTTACATGGAGTCTGGTGGAAATATGCTGGCTCTATACACGCTAAAAGTAGTGATTATTTACATGGAGTCTAGTGGAAATATGCTGGCTCTATACACGCTAAAAGTACTGATTATTTACATGGAGTCTGGTGGAGATATGCTGGCTCTATACACGCTAAAAGTCCTGATTATTTACATGGAGTCTGGTGGAGTTTGGTGATGGTGATTTCGGGGCTGTTTCATGTTAAACTAAAAGGATCTTACTCTTTAACTAAAAGGTCTATCTCTGTAGGGATCCTTTCATAATGTTGTCAGACACTTAGAATAATAATCTGAGCCTGTCAGCGGTAAAAACAGAACTTTTAGTGGACAGTTCTCGCTCAATACTGGACCAAAGCCAAAGATTTTTGTCCCCATCAGTCACTTTTTAGACAGAAAAACATGGAAAAATAGGGTCCAGCTTGAAAAATACCAAAGTTACCCCCTTTAATCCGCTCCCAATGTTCGGAGAAAGAGAAACTATTGTTTTAGTTGTATTACTAATGTTTCTTTGTTTCTTTGGCTGCAGGTTCTGTCGCTGCCACATGTGACAGCAGGGGGCACTGCAGCTGTAAAGAAGGTGTCACCGGAGAGAAATGCGACCGCTGCCCAGACGGACCGATCGGACCCAACGGCTGCTCGCAAAGGTGAAGAAACACTTCAGATCCTCAGATTCCTTAAACATAATATCTTCAATTGATGCACTTCTTCTGACACTATAGCTGTGTTGGAAACTGTTCCCTCATTCACTCACTCTCTATTTCCTCTATAGTGTCTGGCTTCAATGTATTAATTCCCACGCATTCATTATCGGACTTAAGGTTACCAGAACACAAGGATCAATCTGAGATGAAGAGTTCAGTTAAGCAAAGTTTACTGAGTCCAGCATTAGGGTTACAACACAGCTGTGGGTTCACAAACACAGACTAAGTTTCTCTGGCAACAGACATCAAGTCAGAGCTCAGTCCACCAAGTTGTCCTCCGAATTATGAGCCCTGATCTGTTCTCTCCCTTAGCATTTATCCTATCCTCACAGGGCGGCGTCTTCTTGTTTCTTAGGCAGAAACTGGTATCACACACACACGCACACACACACACACACACACACACACACACACACACACATCTCACTATCTTTGTGGGGACCCGTCATTGACATAATGCATTCCCTAGCCCCTTACCCTAACCTTAACCATCACCACTAGATGCCTAACCTTAACCCTTACCCTCACCCTAACCATAACCTAATTCTAACCCTAATCCTAAAACCAAGTCTTAACCCTCAAACAGACCTTTAACCTTGTGGGCTCCAGCATTTTGGCCCCACAAAGCTGGTTGGACCCCACAAGTATACTGGACTCCAAGTTTTTGGACCCCACGAATGAAGTTAAACAAGAACACACACACACACACACACACACACACACACACACACACACACACACACACACATGCCAAGGTCGGGGCCTCCGTGTGGTGCAACTTCCTCTTCCGTTCTCGCAACCTTCAAACAATGCACCTCTACGCCATAAAAGCCTAAACTATTTTTATGACTTAAAGGAACACGCCTACTTATTGGGACTTTGTCTTATTCCCCGTAACCCCCAGAGTTAGATAAGTCCATACATACCCTTCTCATCTCCGTGGTGCTGTAACGCTGTCTGACGGCTCCACCGGTAGCTTAGCCTAGCACAGAACATGCAGGTGAATGGTTCCAGTAATCCTACTGCTCCCAATAAGGGACCAAATAACGCCAACATGTTCCTGTTTCCATGTTGTGATTTGTAGAGTCACAGCGTGTAGAAATAACAAGGTAACATGAGACACAGCCATCTTCTAACGTAAACAAACCGGGAACTATATTCTCTTATTTAACCAGTGGAGAATTCGCGGAGAGAAGACAGGATACTTAGTTTCTTTGGTTTGTTTTTGTCCCAGTTTCTGTTCTAACTTCCTGTCGCTCGTTGTGTTTCAGACGCCAGCCCAGAGAGGATTCTGGGAGTCGGCCCTGTTTCTGTTACGGTCACAGCAGCCAGTGTTCAGCACAGTCCGGTTACTCTGTCCACAGCATCACCTCCATCTTCGCCGACGGTAACCTTTCACCTCTCCACTTCACAATAAAACAACGATGTGCAGAAGTTGACAGTCGATTCTGGTCTTAAATTTCAGAATAAAAGCCCCTGACGATTTGCAGAAGTTGTTACCGACTGTGTTGTGTTTACATTTCAGAATAAAAGCCCCAGAGTACACCAGTTGTAAAAGACTCTGTGTTGCGTTTACATTTCAGAATAAAAGCCCCAGAGTACACCGGTTGTAAAAGACTCCGTGTTGCGTTTACATTTCAGAATAAGAGTACACCAGTTGTAAAAGACTCCGTGTTGCGTTTACATTTCAGAATAAAAGCCCCAGAGTACACCGGTTGTAAAAGACTCCGTGTTGCGTTTACATTTCAGAATAAAAGCCCCAGAGTACACCAGTTGTAAAAGACTCCGTGTTGCGTTTACATTTCAGAATAAAAGCCCCAGAGTACACCAGTTGTAAAAGACTCCGTGTTGCGTTTACATTTCAGAATAAAAGCCCCAGAGTACACCGGTTGTAAAAGACTCCGTGTTGCGTTTACATTTCAGATTAAATGCCCCAGAGTACAATTTGTTTAAAGACTCCGTGTTGCGTTTACATTTCAGAATAAAAGCCCCAGAGTACACCGGTTGTAAAAGACTCCGTGTTGCGTTTACATTTCAGAATAAAAGCCCCAGAGTACACCAGTTGTAAAAGACTCCGTGTTGCATTTACATTTCAGAATAAAAGCCCCAGAGTACACCAGTTGTAAAAGACTCCGTGTTGCGTTTACATTTCAGAATAAAAGCCCCAGAGTACACCAGTTGTAAAAGACTCCGTGTTGCGTTTACATTTCAGAATAAAAGCCCCAGAGTACACCGGTTGTAAAAGACTCCGTGTTGCGTTTACATTTCAGAATAAAAGCCCCAGAGTACAAGTTGTAAAAGACTCCGTGTTGCGTTTACATTTCAGAATAAAAGCCCCAGAGAGCACCAGTTCTAACTGACTCTGTGTTGTGTTTTTAGGTCCGGACGGCTGGAAGGCTGCGACCGATCAGGGCGTTACCCCCAATGACGTCCACTTCCGCTGGTCACCGAGCCACCAGGACCTGGAGGTGATCTCCAAAAACAGCCTGCCGGTCTACTTGTACGCTCCAGGTGAGAACAAGCCCCGCCTCCTTTATCCTCCCTCCATCATCTCCATTTCTTTTCTGCCTTTCCTTTGTTTCATGATGGATGTTATCGTTTCCTTTCTTTCATATTTCTCCAAATGTCTCCTTGTGTCTTTTCCTTTTTGTCTTTTCATTTATTTAGTTATTTTCATCTCCTCACCTCTCCTCTCTTCTCCTCTCCTGTCCTCTCCTTGTTTCCTCTCCTCTCCTCACCTCTCCTCTCTTCTCCTCTCCTGTCCTCTCCTTGTTTCCTCTCCTCTCCTCACCTCTCCTCTCTTCTCCTCTCCTGTCCTCTCCTTGTTTCCTCTCCTCACCTCTCCTCTCTTCTCCTCTCCTCTCCTCCCCTTGTTTCCTCTCCTCTCCTCACCTCTCCTCTCTTCTCCTCTCCTGTCCTCTCCTTGTTTCCTCTCCTCTCCTCACCTCTCCTCTCTTCTCCTCTCCTCTCCTCTCCTCTCCTTGTTTCCTCTCTTGTCTCGTCTCCTCTCCTTGTTTCCTCTCTTGTCTCGTCTCGTCTCCTTGTTTCCTCTCTTGTCTCGTCTCGTCTCCTCTCCTTGTTTCCTCTCCTCTCCTCTCCTCTCTTCTCCTCTCCTCTCCTTGTTTCCTCTCCTCTCTTCACCTCTCCTCGCTTCTCCTCTCCTCTCCTCTCCTCTCCTCTCCTCTCCTCTCCTTGTTTCCTCTTTTGTCTCGTCTCGTCTCCTCTCCTTGTTTCCTCTCCTCTCATCTCCTCTCCTCTCCTTGTTTCCTCTCCTCTCCTCACCTCTTCTCTCTTCTCCTCTCCTCTCCTCTCCTTGTTTCCTCTCCTCACCTCTCCTCTCATCTCCTCTCCTCTCCTTCCCTGTCCTCTCCTCTCCTCTCCTTGTTTCCTCTCTCGTCTCGTCTCGTCTCGTCTCCTTGTTTCCTTTCTCCCCTCCCCTCCTCTCCTCCTCACCAGTATCTTTTTCTCCTCCTCTCCCTCAGCTCCGTACCTGGGGAATCAGCTGCTGAGTTTCGGTCAGAACTTTTCCTTCTCTCTGCGTTTGGACCGCGGCGTCCGTCACCCGTCCACCAACGACGTGATTCTGGAAGGCGGCGGCCTCCGAGTGTCCGCATCGCTGGGAGAGCTGCGATCCATCGTCCCCTGTGGCCAGAAGATCAACTACAGCTTCAGGTACGAGATCCAGAGACAGTCCTACTCCGAAAAACGCTCCCATAAAGTGTCCGTAGCGGCGGTTTCTTTCTTTGCAAGTTTATTCTGAATAACATTACGTCGTATAAAGCGACAAAAATGTCAAAAAAGGGACTGAAATGTTAGAAAAAAACTATTTAAATGTCAATTAAAGTACAAAAATGTCATTAAAAGTGACAAAAAAGTCGAAAAAAAGATACCAAAACTGAGAAACTGCAAAAAATAAGCACCTCACTGTCTTACTGGCTGCTACTGAGAATGTGCAGAACTCACGTTAATCGATTCAGAGAAAAGAATTGATCTAGTTCTCCAATGTTTTTGGTTTCTTATTTTTGACTTTTTTCTGAATCTATTAGTCGACAAGTATTTGACTGAGAGAGACTGTTCCCCCTGAAAAACGTCCCCCTAAGTGGTATGTTCCAGCATCATTCTGCCCTATATTTAAGTTTCTAGTAGTGGCGCCCTCTAGTGGCTGTAGTAGTTCTGATGGGAGCAAAGCAGCAAGTAAGGTGAGGAAGTATAAGGGCTCCTGCACACTGGCTGCGTGGCGTGAGCGTGGCGTGAGCCATCCATCCATCCATCCATCTTCGTCCGCTTATCCGGTATCGGGTCGCGGGGGTAGCAGCTCCAGCAGGGGACCCCAAACTTCCCTTTCCCGAACCACATTAACCAGCTCCGACTGGGGGATCCCGAGGCATTCCCAGGCCAGGTTAGAGATATAATCCCTCCACCTAGTCCTGGGTCTTCCCCGAGACCTCCTCCCAGCTGGACGTCCCTCCACCTAGTCCTGGGTCTTCCCCGAGGCCTCCTCCCAGCTGGACGTCCCTCCACCTAGTCCTGGGTCTTCCTCGAGGCCTCCTCCCAGCTGGATGTCCCTCCACCTAGTCCTGGGTCTTCCCCGAGGCCTCCTCCCAGCTGTACGTGCCTGGAACACCTCCCTAGGGAGGCGCCCAGGGGGCATCCTTACCAGATGCCCGAACCACCTCAACTGGCTCCTTTCAACGCGAAGGAGCAGCGGCTCTACTCTTGTTGCACATCGAGTTAAAATATTTTGTGTTCATATGAGATTTTTATGGATAAAACATGCAGCTTCCTCAGCTTCACTCCTGCAGAAACATTTAAACAGTCTTGCAGATTATTTTGGTCGCAGGAGTTTGTTTCTACTTGCTCTGATTATGGCAGCAGGATTCCTCCTCTCTGACAGACAGGAATGCTCACACTGGAGTGAAAGAGTAAAGATATTTAAGCGGCAACAAGAGAGAGGCCAAACCCTGAATGCCAGGGTCTGGTAGGTGGGAGGGGTTAATCACATCAGAGTCTTTCTCTCGACTTTGACAGAAAATAAACACTTTGATGGATCATCTCTCTGCAGAAACGTTCAAGTCTCTGCAGGTTCAGTTTCAACCAAAAAGAAGCATAACGACATTCATTCATTTTGGACACAGTTTAGGATTTAGCAAGTACTGATTTACAGTGAATAACATCTGTGAAGAAGAGCTTTGATATAAAGATTGTTTCTGATATTTGCTCCACGTGTTTTTACTGTGAAGGTAACTTTTTTAGATGTATCTCAGGGAAAGACTGCTACTACTAGTCTCAGTTATTGTTGTAAAGTGTGAATCCTGTCTTCTGTGTTAACAGACTATTATAAAAGTGTGAAATCTTTTATTTGAACACACTGGAAGACTGGTACTAAAAGTAGGGCTGAGCGATAGGGAGGAAATCAGATATCACGATATTCTTGACCAAATACCTCGATATCGATATTGCAGCGATATTCTAGGGTTGAAAATTGGTGCTTTAACAAATTATCTTCACACTTAGATTTTAGATGAATAATCATCAGTAATGTGGACGTAATGTCTAAGGGGGGTAAAGGCAAATCATAGAACAGCTAGAACAGTTTGGTAAGATCAGAAAATGACATCACTACTGTAATGCAGCCTTTAAAAGCAGTAGAAGACAACGCTTATGTCATATCACGATATTACGATATCCAAAATATAAGACGATATCTAGTCTCATATCACGATATCGATATAATATAGATATATTACCCAGCCCTAACTAAAAGTCTCATTTACTGTTACTGTAAAGTGTGAAATCTTCTGTGTGAACAGCCTAAGGGCAGTGACACAGCAACCCGATAATCGGCCGTCTGACAGTCTTGCGAGGGTCGGCCTTCATTTGGGCCGACCCGACATGCTCAGTCCGAGACAGGGCAGTCGGGACTCACCCGGAGATGACGAAACCTCTCAAAATCTGACGAAGATCTTTTAAACTGACCTTTGTTGATCTGAAATGAAGACAGATTCAGCGACTGCACGGCCTATTTCTCTCTTAACATGTTCTCAGGAACACGTTACGGTGAACTATTTTAGTCCAATATGAGATCGGATTCTGAACGAGCCGCCATGACGGTCTGGCTGTGAATTTCTGGAGAAACCAGACCTAACGTGACGCGTTCGTCCAATCAGCTGCCGGTTTTCTATTTTTTGGGCGACAATACAGATTAGCGCCGCCTGCTGTTATGGAGACGTATTACACACTCAAGTCGGTGTCGCTTCGGTGTGTTCTGAGGCACTTTTTGGACCTCGGGGACCCGACTGATCAGTCCGACTGGCTTTTCTACCAATGGTCGGCTGTCGGGTTGGTGTGTCAGGGGCTTAAAAGACTGGTCCTAGATGTGTGATATCTTCTGTCCGATCAGACTGGGTGGACTGGTCCTAAATGTGTGATATATTCTGTCTGATCAGACTGGGTGGACTGGTCCTAAATGTGTGATATATTCTGTCCGATCAGAAGGGGTGGACTGGTACTAAATGTGTGATATATTCTGTCCGATCAGAAGGGGTGGACTGGTACTAAATGTGTGATATATTCTGTCCGATCAGACTGGGTGGACTGGTCCTAAATGTGTGATATATTCTGTCCGATCAGACTGGGTGGACTGGTACTAAATGTGTGATATATTCTGTCTGAACAGACTGGACGAAGGTCCCGGCAGCCGGTGGAGGCCTCAACTTTCCTCCTCTCAGTTCCAGACACTTCTCCAGAATCTCACCGCCATCAAGATCCGGGCAACGTTTGGCCAAGATGGTGAACTTCCTTTACATTTACTTTTATACTTCCCTTTCCCACTGACCCAACACCCACTTACACCGTCTAACATCTGGCTTTCATCTTCAGTGTGAAAAGTGACCATCATCATTCACTTTGGGGCGAATGACTTAGATTAGATTAGATTCAACTTCATTGTCATTGTGCAGAGTACAAGTACAAAGACAACGAAATGCAGTTCGCGTCCAACCAGAAGTACAAAAAGAGCAGAATAGTGCAATGTGATATACAAATGTAGACAGGACAAGAAATGTAATGCAGTATAGACTGTAGTATACAGTTGGTTTACAGTAGAATAATATAAATTAAATATAAATATGTGCAGTGTATTAGCAGTTACCTCATAAGAGCAGAACAAATATGGCTATGTAATATGAACAATCGATGAACAACATGTACAATTATGTGCAATAGTAAGAATAATATAGATATATGCAGTGTATTAACAGAATTTATTATAAGAAAAACTGAATAAATATGAATATTCAGTATTGCCCTTTTCAGGTGCAATGCTGTGACGAGAAAACAAATTATGAAATAAAATAAATATTTAATATTCTGTGAAAAAATCAGAATTTTCTATGATTAAAGTTGTAAATTTATGATTAAAAAACTCAAAATATTCTCTTTTTCCGAGGAAACAAACTTGGATATTCTCTGGGATTAAAGTCACAAAGGTTTTGAGATTCAATTATTTTTATTTTACGAGAAAATACTTTTTGTATTCGTAAAAGTTTTTTTGGTCAAGGAACCATATCTTATCTTATATAATATAATTGCTAAATATCTGGAGGATGATTGACATATATAAATATATATTCTCTGATATTATAAAGTCATTCATTTGCAAGAAAAAAAAACTCGGCCAAATATTATTTTTGGGCATTTCCGCCTTTAATGGATAGGAAAGCTGAGATATGAAAGGGAGGGAGAGGGGGGAAAGACATCACAGGTCGGACTCAAACCCTCGACCTTCTGCATTTAGGAATAAACCTCTAGGCTACATATGTGCGCCCGCTCTACCAACTGAGCTAACCGGCCACAGCTGAGAAATATTTGCTGAATATTTGGAGGATGATTGATTAAACTGTTGTGTCTTTTTCAGGCCGTGGTTACCTTGATAACGTGCAGCTGGTGTCGGCGCGGCGTGGGGAGGACGGTGTCCCGGCCGGCTGGGTTCAGACCTGCCGCTGCCCGCCGGGTTACGAGGGTGAGTTCTGCGAGCGGTGCTCAGCGGGCTTCAGACGGCGGACGCCGGCCGACGGCGCCTTCAGCGTCTGCGAACGCTGCAGCTGCAGAGGAGGAAGCTGCGACCCGCAGACCGGAGACTGTTACTCTGGAGACGAGACGCCCGGGGAGCAGAGCTGCGCCGAAGGTTTTTACCGGGACCCCTGGCAGCCGCACAGCTGCGTGAAGTGTCCCTGTCCGGACGGACAGTCCTGCTCGATTGCCGCCGGCTCTCTGGAGCCACGATGTGACCGCTGCCCAACCGGAGCCACCGGTAGGTGTCTTTGCTGATGACAGTCTCCTTTTGTCAGATAAACGAAACTGTAACGGCCGGTCGGCTCAACTTCATGGTCAGGTGCAACACACGGGGGCGGAGACGGGTAACCACACAGGCGGGATAGCAGAAGACAGGAAGTAAAACAAGACAACACATGGGAGAGCAGAGAGACTACAAAATAAAATAGGATAAAACAACCCGTTCTCATTCCGAACTCGTGAAATCAGGACGTTTGGACAGCGGCCGTCAGCGTCTGCTGCGACGTAAAAGGCGTCTTTCAGCGTGTTTGTGTAACGCACCGGGGAGAGCAGCAGTTAGAGAGGATTTAGAGAGGAGTATGTGAGGGAGAACCGTACGCCCACCCACGACCTTTTCCTCAACATAACTGCATCAAAAGGGACGGCAATAGTCCCGACCAAGCGCGTTTACTTATAGCGCTAATAGTCCCGACCAAGCACGTTTACTTATAGCGCTAAAGGGACGGCGATAGTCCCGACCAAGCGCGTTTACTTATAGCGCTAAAGGGACGGCGATAGTCCCGACCAAGCGCGTTTACTTATAGCGCTAAAGGGACGGCGATAGTCCCGACCAAGCGCGTTTACTTATAGCGCTAAAGGGACGGCGATAGTCCCGACCAAGCGCGTTTACTTATAGCGCTAAAGGGACGGCGATAGTCCCGACCAAGCGCGTTTACTTATAGCGCTAAAGGGACGGCGATAGTCCCGACCAAGCGCGTTTACTTATAGCGCTAAAGGGACGGCGATAGTCCCGACCAAGCGCGTTTACTTATAGCGCTAAAGGGACGGCGATAGTCCCGACCAAGCGCGTTTACTTAAAGCGCTAAAGGGACGGCAATAGTCCCGACCAAGAGCGTTTACTTACAGCGCTAAAGGGACGGCGATAGTCCCGACCAAGCACGTTTACTTATAGCGCTAAAGGGACGGCGATAGTCCCGACCAAGCACGTTTACTTATATCAATATTTGTACAAAAGGCACCTGACCAAACGTCCTTATTTTACGAGATGGGTGTGAGAATGTGTTGGATAAAACTACAACAGAAAACCCACAATCGGGACAACAACAACAAAGTATCATATCGTAGTCTGATAATCTTCCGTCCGTCCCTTCAGGTCCTGGCTGTGACGTGTGTCAGGAGGGTTATCATGGGAACCCATCAGGAAGTGGCGGCGTGCAGCGAGCCTGCCGGCCCTGCCGCTGTAACGGCCACATCGACGTCAGCGTGGCGGGAAGCTGCGACCGCCGTAGCGGAGAATGTCTCAAGTGTCGGAACAACACAGCGGGGAGGAGCTGCGAGGAATGTCAGCCAGGTTTCTACCACGGACACGCCGCAGACGCCTGCAAACGTAAATACATACGAACTCATTTTCATTTATTATATCTGCAGGGTATATTTCTTTGTCGTTAATACATCTTTGACATTTCACAGACAAAGAAATATAAATTAAGGTGTTAGTTTCAGATTTCTTACATGAGATATAAGCATTTGAATTTTAACAACTACTGAATATTTTATTTTAAAATATTTTACTTTGAAAAATGTATTTGTTCTGAATTTAAAAAATGTTGCTGTATGCAAATATGCAAAATGTCAGCTGTTGCCAAAATTGTCTGTAAGAAGAATCCGTAATTGTAAAATTTGAAGAAAATTAAAAAGTCATATTTTGTTTACAAAAATATATTTTTAAAATAAAAATGTAAATGACGAAGATGTTGAAAAAGCAGACAATAACATCGGGAAATTTCCGAGAAAAAACTTATTATATATTCTTGGTGATTAAAGTCACAGATTTCTGCGACAAATATGTTGAAAAAGGCAACAAAAACCTTAAAAGCCAAACAAAACGATCTATGTGGCCGTTTTTCGGGGGAGGAAAGTCTCGATAAAATTATGTAGAGTGAGTTGAACTCTGTGAAACTCCTTTTGTTATGTTTTTAGCTGTATATATGCGTCTATTTCTGTGTTAGTACTGTGTTAGTAGAGTCAAATTCCCTCTTTGTGTCCACACTTAGCTGGCCATGAAAGCTGCTTGTGATTGTGAATATTAAGGTCTGTTTCCTGTCTTGTTTTTGTTGCGTAGCGTGCGGCTGTGACGTTTTGGGGTCTGAGTCCAGACAGTGTGACGATGCGGGTCGCTGCCGGTGCAGACCGGGCTTCGAGGGTCTGAAGTGCCAGAGGTCCAACTGTCCCGCCTGTTTCAGCCCCATCAAGAAAAAGGTACCGAAACTCTGCTGCATGTTTTTATCTGTATGAAGAAAATGTTCAGCTTCAGTTAGCGTCCACTAAAGGTTCTGTTGTTGCTGCTGACAGGCTCAGATTATTATTCTAAGTGTCTGACAACATTATGAAAGGATCCCTACAGAGATAGACTTTTTAGATAAAGAGTACGATCCTTTTAGTTTAACAGTAAACAGCCCCGAAATCACCATCACCAATCTCCACCAGACTCCATGTAAATAATCAGGATTTTTAGCGTGTATAGAGCCAGCATATTTCCACCAGACTCCATGTAAATAATCAGTACTTTTATCATCGTAAAACACACTTCATTCAAAGTGGACAGAAACTAAATAAAACTTTCAAAAGCTGTCTTGGTTCATCTTTCCACTGTTCCAACAATCACCACTCTGGCTTGGTTGAAATAAACTATTAATTCACCCATTTACATGTGGAGATATGCTGGCTCTATACATGCTAAAAGTACTGATTATTTACATGGAGTCTGGTGGAAATATGCTGGCTCTATACACGCTAAAAGTCCTGATTATTTACATGGAGTCTGGTGGAAATATGCTGGCTCTATACAAGCTAGAAATCCTGATTATTTACATGGAGTCTGGTGGAGATATGCTGGCTCTATATACGCTAAAAGTACTGATTATTTACATGGAGTCTGGTGGAAATATGCTGGCTCTATACACGCTAAAAATCCTGATTATTTACATGGAGTCTGGTGGAAATATGCTGGCTCTATATACGCTAAAAGTACTGATTATTTACATGGAGTCTGGTGGAAATATGCTGGCTCTATACACGCTAAAAGTCCTGATTATTTACATGGAGTCTGGTGGAAATATGCTGGCTCTATACACGCTAAAAGTCCTGATTATTTACATGGAGTCTGGTGGAGTTTGGTGATGGTGATTTCGGGGCCGTTACATAAAGGACATAACTCTTTAACTATAATATATTCAGAACCTCAACTGTGATTGTGACATTATTTAGCCAGAGGGAGATTCTCTAAATGAGTTTGTTGAACTGTGTGTTTCAGATGGAGGCGTACGCTGCCAAACTGAAGGAGCTGGAGATTCTGTTCTCCGACATGGATGGAGGTTTAAAACCAGCCGACAGCGCTGAGATGGAGGCAGCTCTGAGAGCAACCGAGGAGCTGGTGGACGACCTGCAGTATGAGGCCGAGTTGCTCACAGGTACGGCAACGTTTAAACCATCCAAGAAAAAAACATTTTATATTTTACTGCAGTAAATGCCATACTAATGACATCCCGTGTGCCGTGTCCAATAGGATCAGAGAAGAACCTGCAGGGCCGCCTGGCTTCCATCAGCAGGAGTCAGCTGGCCGAGGAGCAGGACATCCAGAACATTGCAGACACAGCGGAAGCCATCAAACGCCGACAGCAGACATACAGGGCGAAGGTGGCGGAGGTTCAGAGTCTGACGGAGGAGATGAGACGTGAACTAAACGAGGCCAAGGCCCAACTCAGATTAGCCGTAAGACCAAATACATAAACATGTCCAACGCCAAATTAGTTTCTGATTCTGAGGAACAGTGCAATTTCCCAAGACTGGTGTTGTAAAAAGTAATGTACCCAAAAATATATAGTTACATAAACCAAGACCAAGTCATCACCAAGACCGGCGTGTATCGAGACTGAGACAAGAACAAGACTTTGAGAGATTGAAACCGAGACAAGGCCGAGACTTTGAGGGGTTGTTACTGAGACAAGGCAGAGACTTTGAGGGGTTGAGACTGAGACGAGGCCGAGACTTTGAGGGGTTGAGACCGAGACGAGGCAGAGACTTTGAGGGGTTGAGACCGAGACGAGGCCGAGACTTTGAGGGGTTGAGACCGAGACAATGCCGAGACTTTGAGGGGTTGAGACCGAGACAAGGTCTAGACTTTGAGGGGTTGTTACTGAGACAAGGCAGATACTTTGAGGGATTGAAACCGAGACAAGGCCGAGACTTTGAGGGGTTGTTACTGAGACAAGGCAGAGACTTTGAGGGGTTGAGACCGAGACGAGGCCGAGACTTTGAGGGGTTGAGACCGAGACGAGGCCGAGACTTTGAGGGGTTGAGAGACCGAGACGAGGCCGAGACTTTGAGGGGTTGAGACCGAGACGAGGCCGAGACTTTGAGGGGTTGAGACCGAGACAAGGCCTAGACTTTGAGGGGTTGAGACTGAGACAAGGCCTAGACTTTGAGGGGTTGAGACTGAGACAAGGCCTAGACTTTGAGGGGTTGAGACTGAGACGAGGCCGAGACTTTGAGGGGTTGAGACCGAGACGAGGCCGAGACTTTGAGGGGTTGAGACCGAGACGAGGCCGAGACTTTGAGGGGTTGAGACCGAGACAAGGCCTAGACTTTGAGGGGTTGAGACCAAGACAAGGCCTAGACTTTGAGGGGTTGAGACCGAGACAAGTCCTAGACTTTGAGGGGTTGAGACTGAGACAAGGCCTAGACTTTGAGGGGCTGAGACTGAGACAAGGTCTAGACTTTGAGGGGTTGAGACTGAGACAAGGCCGAGACTTTGAGGGGTTGAGATTGAGACAAGACCGAGACTTTGAGGGGTTGAGACTGAGACAAGGCCGAGATTTTGAGGGCTTGAGACTGAGACAAGGCCTAGACTTTGAGGGGTTTAGACTGAGACAAGACCGAGACTTTGAGGGGTTGAGACCGAGACAAGGTCTAGACTTTGAGGGGTTGTTACTGAGACAAGGCAGAGACTTTGAGGGATTGAAACCGAGACGAGGCCGAGACTTTGAGGGGTTGTTACTGAGACAAGGCAGAGACTTTGATGGGTTGAGACCGAGACGAGGCCGAGACTTTGAGGGGTTGTTACTGAGACAAGGCAGAGACTTTGAGGGGTTGAGACTGAGACGAGGCCGAGACTTTGAGGGGTTGAGACTGAGACGAGGCCGAGAATTTGAGGGGTTGAGACCGAGACGAGGCAGAGACTTTGAGGGGTTGAGACCGAGACGAGGCCGAGACTTTGAGGGGTTGAGACCGAGACAATGCCGAGACTTTGAGGGGTTGAGACCGAGACAAGGTCTAGACTTTGAGGGGTTGTTACTGAGACAAGGCAGATACTTTGAGGGATTGAAACCGAGACAAGGCCGAGACTTTGAGGGGTTGTTACTGAGACAAGGCAGAGACTTTGAGGGGTTGAGACCGAGACGAGGCCGAGACTTTGAGGGGTTGAGACCGAGACGAGGCCGAGACTTTGAGGGGTTGAGAGACCGAGACGAGGCCGAGACTTTGAGGGGTTGAGACCGAGACGAGGCCGAGACTTTGAGGGGTTGAGACCGAGACAAGGCCTAGACTTTGAGGGGTTGAGACTGAGACAAGGCCTAGACTTTGAGGGGTTGAGACTGAGACAAGGCCTAGACTTTGAGGGGTTGAGACTGAGACGAGGCCAAGACTTTGAGGGGTTGAGACCGAGACGAGGCCGAGACTTTGAGGGGTTGAGACCGAGACAAGGCCTAGACTTTGAGGGGTTGAGACCGAGACAAGGCCTAGACTTTGAGGGGTTGAGACCGAGACAAGTCCTAGACTTTGAGGGGTTGAGACTGAGACAAGGCCTAGACTTTGAGGGGCTGAGACTGAGACAAGGTCTAGACTTTGAGGGGTTGAGACTGAGACAAGGCCTAGACTTTCAGGGGTTTAGACTGAGACAAGACCGAGACTTTGAGGGGTTGAGACCGAGACAAGGTCTAGACTTTGAGGGGTTGTTACTGAGACAAGGCAGAGACTTTGAGGGATTGAAACCGAGACAAGGCCGAGACTTTGAGGGGTTGTTACTGAGACAAGGCAGAGACTTTGATGGGTTGAGACCGAGACGAGGCCGAGACTTTGAGGGGTTGAGACCGAGACGAGGCCGAGACTTTGAGGGGTTGAGACCGAGACGAGGCCGAGACTTTGAGGGGTTGAGACCGAGACAAGGCCTAGACTTTGAGGGGTTGAGACTGAGACAAGGTCTAGACTTTGAGGGGTTGTTACTGAGACAAGGCAGATACTTTGAGGGATTGAAACCGAGACAAGGCCGAGACTTTGAGGGGTTGTTACTGAGACAAGGCAGAGACTTTCAGGGGTTGAGACCGAGACGAGGCCGAGACTTTGAGGGGTTGAGACCGAGACGAGGCCGAGACTTTGAGGGGTTGAGACCGAGACAAGGCCTAGACTTTGAGGGGTTGAGACTGAGACAAGGCCTAGACTTTGAGGGGTTGAGACTGAGACAAGGCCTAGACTTTGAGGGGTGGAGACTGAGACGAGGCCGAGACTTTGAGGGGTTGAGACCGAGACGAGGCCGAGACTTTGAGGGGTTGAGACCGAGACGAGGCCGAGACTTTGAGGGGTTGAGACCGAGACAAGGCCTAGACTTTGAGGGGTTGAGACCGAGACAAGGCCTAGACTTTGAGGGGTTGAGACCGAGACAAGGCCTAGACTTTGAGGGGTTGAGACTGAGACAAGGCCTAGACTTTGAGGGGTTGAGACTGAGACAAGGTCTAGACTTTGAGGGGTTGAGACTGAGACAAGGCCGAGACTTTGAGGGGTTGAGATTGAGACAAGACCGAGACTTTGAGGGGTTGAGACTGAGACAAGGCCGAGATTTTGAGGGCTTGAGACTGAGACAAGGCCTAGACTTTGAGGGGTTTAGACTGAGACAAGACCGAGACTTTGAGGGGTTGAGACTGAGACAAGGGTAAGGTAGAAACCCCCTTTCCTTGAGCTGTTAGCTAAACACGTCAAAGATTTCTTCGTTCTTGTGTGTTTTGGAAAGTTGGGACCTAATATGACCAAATTTCTCTGAGGCTCTGCACCGTCTTACAACTCCAGGTTTGTCTGCGAGTTGCCGTGTGGCTGTCTTGCTAAAGTGCAAACTTGTCCTCATCCCATAATGCAAAGCATTGCATCTGACAACTGCAGGTGGTTTTGTCCAAAAATGCAGTTTTAACCGCAGTTGGTTCTCACCACAAATAAACAGCTTCATAGTTTATTTAAAAGCATAACGGTACGTTTGTTTGGTTACTTTTGGAGCATCTCAGAGTGCAGTTGCTGCATTCACACCTGCCCAAATTAACCGCACCAAGGGGGGAAACCAACTCTTGTGACATTTAACAGTACTAAATGAGACAGGTGAATTGCCTCGGTAGAGTACTAAACTGAGATTGGAGGTCTAAGGGCAAGAGCTACGTGTGGAATAAGTATGAAGTAGATGATTGTATGCAAATATGTCATGAAAAGAAGGAGCAACTGTTAATGCTGATTGGTAGGTTTACTTTTAATCAGCCATTTTGTCTCTTCCTTCCTTTCAGGAGATTCCTCTCGGAGATGCTCCATTGAGTTCAAACTTGCTCTCCTCTCTGGTGCAGACAGCTACCAGTCTGGCTGATAAGTAAGTGCATCGTCTGCATACTTTGGCAGTCATCCAGGTCATATTTACCCAAGGAAGGGGTTAAAATCAAGAGCAAATGGACTTGGTTATAGATTAACTTCGTTTTTGTTTCAACCTGGACCCTATTTTCCCATGTTTTTGTGTCTAAGTGACTGATGGGAGCAACCAAAATTATGCTTTAAAGGTGCTTCCCTGAAGTTCCAAACTGAAGAAGTCACTAAATGAGGGACAAAGTGTCTTTGAAGCATCTTTAACCAAAGTCCAATCACCTTTGATTTTAACCCTTCCTTGGATAAGTAAGGGAAACGTTCCCCGTCATCCAGATCAGTCACCCAAGAAAGGCTTACAATCAAGAGCAAATGGAATTGGTTATAGATTAACTTTGTTTTTATTTCAACCTGGACCCTGTTTTCCATGTTTCCCATCTTTGAAGCACATTTTAACCAAAGTCCAGTTGCCCTTGATTCTAACCCTTCCATGGATAAGTAAGTTCGTCATATTTATTTATCTGTTGAGAAGATAAGAAGAGCTTATATTTACCATATCAGATACGATACGATTTTATTGTCAGCCAGGGCTGAAATTCTTTTTGCATCCCTGGGTAGCTCATATGAAAAAGTGGACATAGACATACATACAGACATACATAAGATGAATAACACCAAAAAATGACCACAAATGACATTAACACCCAAGTAAGGAAACAAAGCATATGTGTATAACAGAAAATTACATGAACATACACAGACAAGGTCTTGGAGACTTGTAACCCTGAATAAATATTGCTCTGGATTTAATTAAGCTGGTTTAACAATAGGATAGATTGATGTATGTTTTTAAGTCCGATGCGATTGAAAGAAGATGTTTGTGTCTTCATCACTTCCTGTGTGTCCGTCCTGCAGACATGAGACGAAGGCAGACGCCGTGGAGCGAAGCGCCAACGAAGCTCTGAGTGACTCCAAGAAGAGTCTGGCCCTGGTCCGAACTCTCATGAACAGAGAGAACAAAGTCAAAGAGCTGATCGGAGATCTGAAAACCATGTGAGTCTCTTCCGTCAGCTTGAGGATAATGGGTTAAATGGTCTCATTCCTTTGTCCTTTTACTGTTATATCATCTGTTTCATTGAGTATATTTACGTGCACATTAATATTCCACTGTTATTCTGAATATAACAATAATCCTAATTTGATAGAGCTCATGTAAACAGCAGATTCCGAAAAAGGCCTTTTCCCGAATTAAGCATTTTCCGATTAAGACGTGTGATATGCTGGTATTATTCAGGTTTTAGAAGCATTCCTTGGACATGTATTTATTTTTATTTATTTTTATTTATTTCAGGACAATGCACATTTGATGAACATGTACAGAAGTACACGTAAAAAATGCCAGATTGTAGCCGAGGGCTAATTTCCATCTGTAGTCCACTTACAATAAAAAGAACAATAGATACACAGCAGCAACATTTGCTATATAAAACTAGGTATAACAGGACGAATGTATACAGTGCATTCAGAATATGCGTCTCAATCAGGGCTTTTCCTGCAGTTTCTGACAGTTTACGGCCTCTCGGCTTCACGCTTCTCGGCGTTGCTATGGTTGTAATACACAAACCAACCAGCTGACAGTTTGCAGGGTTGCAGACCCGATAAGAAGGAGAAACTCTGCTACTTTTAAACATTATCACAGACTTGGATACCAACAGCTTTTCGGATATGAGCCGACCTTTTCAAGAAGCTGGTTGAATGAATAAAAGAGGGACGCTGTATTTGCTACAACAAGTCCTATTGGTGAAAAACTTATTTTGTACGCTGCATTTAAAGGGAATATTAGAGAAATATTCTCTTTCATTAGCCATGGAAACTGCTTAGAGGAATATTGTCTTTTCAGAATAAGGGCAAAAACCGGAATTTTATGTGCATGTAAAAGTAGTCATCGACAAAAAGTCCAAAGGTACAAGAGTGTTTAAAGAACAACTTTAGGAGGGTACTAGGTAGGTAGTTCGTTGTCCAATGGGATGATCGTAAATCTGTGTTGATGCTATAAACCAGTGGTACTCAAACATCTGTCAATAATGTAATGTACATTTTAGGGAATAAAAGCCCAAATAAAGAGGTAGAAAACAGCGCTGCACCGGTAGTTCCTGATTTACTTAACAACAACCTTGTAACTCAAAATACTGGAAGAAATAGCAGACTGTGATTGCCTTCGCACAGCTCTCACAGACCGTTCCCCAATACGTGAAATACCTTCGTTTTCTTCATGGCCACATGCACGCACAGCCAAATACACACCAAATCTCTGACTTAATTATCTGCTCAGGACGCCATTACTCCACTATATCTCTACATAGCAAGTAGCTGTTTGCTGCTATATTTTTGTTCTGAATGTCGAGAACAACCCCTTTTTAATGCTACATTTTAATGTGTTCATGGTAAACGTAGGATCAGAACAACAAGCAGTATTGTCAGATAAAGATTACTTTTCCAAGCCAAACATACAGTAAACCGCCCAAATTTCTTGTTGGAAAAGAGACCGATCTGGCATTACAGACTTATATTGTTTGTGCAGCCGACGCAGTGTTGTTTGCTTCTTCATCACTGGCCAAAATTGTCTAGTAACTTTACAATGTTCCTCAGGTATGATAAGAATTCAGCCGCGGTGAAGGGTTTGGAGAACCAGGCCACCCGGCTGAGCACTGAGGCCGGAAACGAGAGCAAGATGGCCGACGGCATGCTGAAAGACATCGCCAACATGGAGCGAAGCATCCCGTCATCACTGAAGGTAACTGCTGCTGTTAGACGCCAAAGTGTGTAGGTCCGTCTTTAGAAAACAAGTCGTCCTGAGGAAACATTCCTGAGTGAATACTCATTCTGTTCTCCCATCATGCTCAGGGGCAGGTGGACGCCATGGTTTCCAGGTTGGATGACGTGAAGAAGTCGGTGGACGCGGACATCTCCGGGATCGGGACACTGCAGGACGGCGTGCAGCGAGACAAGGCCGCCACCGAGGAACTGCTGGCCAAGGGCAAGACCGCCCAGAAGGTACTGAAGGACCAAAGGAACCCAAACCATGTTTTTACATTTAACAAATCCGAAATGGCCACGTCAGTATTACTCTCGTCAAAGTTTAGCCTAACTTTGGATCTTTTGGAGCAGAACATCTGTCAAGTCAAGTCAAGTCAACTTTCATTGTCAGATGTGCTATACATGCATGACATACGGCACAAATGAAATTCCAGTCCTCTCAGACCCACGGTGCAAAATGCAATCAAAAATAAGAATAAACAATCAACAATCTGTTAGGTTAGCCGTTTGATCCAAAACGCTGACACACACACACACACACAGAGGCAGATGGCTGTTTAGAGAGATTTATTAAACAGTCAAACTTCAATTTGTGCGAAGAGGGGATGTTTAGGGAATTGTAGCTTCAGTTTGGTACAATACATGAGGCAGGCAGGCAGGCAGACAGATATCCAGGCTGAACTGGGTCTTGGGAGCTGGTAGATTGGAGGGGTAATGTCCAGATATGAGAAGCGGAGACCAGAGGAGATCCAGGTGGGCTGTGAAGGGTGGATGTAATAAGCAGCTGGTGGCCGAGCAACAGGCGGGACTGGTCACGGCAGGGAGGCAGCGAAGCAGATCCTTAGAAGATTGTAGGGAGCTGCTGAGTCGGAGTGAGTCTGAGATAGGAGAGCAAACAGTTAGGAATGAGCTGGGAATCACCTGAATCGCTAGACAGAAAACACAGAGCCAATGTTACCAACTGAGTAGTATTAACGATCTGGCGCTGGAGACGTGAACAGCCCGGGTAGATATACTGATGGGGTGATGACTGGAATGAGCTGCAGCTGAGTGAATGGCCACGCCCCTTGACCCCGATCCAGAGCCACGCCTCAAGCAGCCTCAGGTACAGACACAAACAGGGACAACAGAAGAGGGAAGAAAGAAAAAGAAAGAAAACAAACACAAGAAGGGAGAACACAACCAACCCATAACACAGTCACAATCAAGGCATTTGAGTATTTACATGACAAGATTGAATTAGGATAAATAAAAGGTATTTAAAGTATTTTAACAGGTGAGGTAGAGCAGTGTAATGTGCAGTCCAATCTGGCGCTATGTCGATCGTCTTCCACTCTCTGTGTGTTTCCATTCTTGAACTCTGTTCTCTTAAACTTTGGACTAACAAGCTACATGCTGAATAAATGTCAAGTTTTGAAGAAGATTTGGATGCTGCAACAAGGCAGGCCTGCTTGGTCTTTGTCCCATCCCAGAATGCATTACTGGTGCAATGCAAGACAATATGTTGATGTCCAATCTGGTTTCTCTCTGCAGGAGTTCGACAAGCTGTCCGGCAGAGTCAACATCGCCAAGGTCGACACGGAGGACGCTCTGCGACGCATCAACAGCAACACCAACGAGCTGGACGATGCCCTGAACACCCTGAGAGGTAGACAGACAGACAGACAGACATACAGACAGACAGACAAGGTGGACAGACAGACAGATAGACAGACGGACAAGCTGGACAGACAGACAGACAGACAGACGGAAAGAAAGAAGACAGACCGACTGGACAGACAAGGTGGACAGACAGACAGACAGACAGACAGACAGACAGACAGACAGACAAGGTGGACAGACAGACAGATAGACAGACGGACAAGCTGGACAGACAGACAGACAGACAGACAGACAGACAGACGGAAAGAAAGAAGACAGACCGACAGGACAGACAAGGTGGACAGACAGACAGACAGACAGACGGACAAGCTGGACAGACAGACCGACCGGACAGACAAGGTGGACAGACAGACAGACAGACAGACAGACAGACAGACGGACAAGCTGGACCGACAGACAGACAGACAGACAAGGTGGACAGACAGACAGACAGACGGACAAGCTGGACCGACAGACAGACAAGCTGGACAGACAGACCGACCGGACAGACAAGGTGGACAGACAGACAGACAGACTGAAAGAAAGAAGACAGACAGACAGACAGACGGAAAGAAGACAGACAGACAGTCGGACGGACAAGGCAGACAGACTCACAGACCTACAGACGGACAGATGGACAAGACAGACAGACAGACTCACTGACAGAGAGACAGACAGACAGACAGAAAGAAGACAGATAGCCGGACAGAGAGCCAGACAGACAGGCACAGACAGAGAGACAGAGAGAGAGCCAGACAGACAGAGAGACAGAGAGAGAGCCAGACATTCAGACAGACGGACAGACAGAGAGGCAGAGAGATAGCCAGACAGACAGATAGCCGGACAGACAGACAGACAGACAGAGAGACAGACAGAGAGACAGAGAGAGAGCCAGAGAGAGAGAGAGAGACAGACAGAGAGGCAGACAGATAGCCAGACAGACAGAGAGGCAGACAGATAGCCAGACAGACAGAGAGGCAGACAGACAGAGAGACAGACAGAGAGACAGAGAGAGAGCCAGACAGTCGTACAGACAGACAGAATGTGACTCTTCCTGGTCTTCCTCCGCAGGGTTCGACCAGCAGATCGGCGGAGGTAAAGCTCTGGCCGACGCCGCCATCAAGCGTCTTCCCGGCATCAGCACCGTCATCCAGCGGGCCGTGGACAGCAACGCTGAGACGGTCTCCGTCCTGGGAGACGTGTCTGGAGATTACGATGCAGCGCTGGGAACCATCAACGTGCTGGAGAACCTGGTCAATGGTCTGGAGGTAACACCCAATCACCTGACAACTTTTAAGATTCAATTCACACAGTAGTTTCAGTCGCTTCAAAGCTTTGTGCTGACAGCTTGAAGGCAGTTAAAGAGTACTCCAGTCCCTCCAGAAAAACGTGGTAATGCAATCGCATAATTCAATTCATAATCAGCCAAAGTCTGCATATTTATGCGGGTGGAGGGGGGGGGGGGGGGGCCGCATTCTTTCAAATACGCCGCACTTTCGCCGCGTGAATTGCCGATTTCCGCGCAAAATATGCGTGGCTCGCATGACTTCATAATCCCGCATTTTCGTTGCAAAAAAGTCACACATATCTCAGCAGAAAGTTGAAAAATGTTGCGTTTACTTCCCACAAGAGCAGCCGTTTTCCCCTGCTGCCATGGGAATGTTATGAAGTGACGTAATCACGCGACGTGAACATCATCGAAAAGCTGAAAACGCCGCGATGAAGCGATGAAACCGCAATTTTTGCGAGTTCCCCAAATTTTTGCAAGTTCCCGTAATTTTTGCAAGTTCCCGTAATTTTTGCGAGTTCCCAAGCCAAAGTTACCCTTTAATATTGTTGTAGGTTAAACTGAAAAGGTCCATCTGAAGCTAGGCACGCACCGAATCCAGATTTTTGGAGTTCAGCCGAATACCGAATCCGCTGGTTGAGATTCTGCTGAGTCCTCCTCCCATCCTCAGTCCATGAACTCAGTCAACACATTAATGAAGTCAGCAGGGACTGTCCTTCCTTTGCCGTACCTGAAGTTACTGCATTCTGGCTGCTGTCTGTAGATTCCTTCATCACAACTCGTATTCTTCCAGATGTTTGATACCAGATGTTGTAACAGCGGTGATGTTGTGTATTGTTTAGGGTCCTCGCCACCACCAGACTAATCAGCATTGCAGATTGAACATGTAGCTGGACTTGAACGGCCTTCTTTTGACTGAAAGTGCTGCCAAACATCACTTTTTCTGCTCACCAGTTCCATTTCCACTTCCTCACAGCCGGCTGCATTGAACGCAGCGTAGCGTAGCGTGCGTAGTGCAAGCGTAGGGTTCGGTTCCGTGGGAAAAAGTGCTAAGGTTCGACAGAAACCGTACCCCGTCAGAGAGAGCCAGAGAGAGAGAGAGAGACAGACAGAGAGGCAGACAGATAGCCAGACAGACAGAGAGACAGACAGAGAGACAGACAGAGAGACAGAGAGAGAGCCAGACAGTCGTACAGATGTTTGATACCAGATGTTGTAACAGCGGTGATGTTGTGTATTGTTTAGGGTCCTCGCCACCACCAGACTAATCAGCATTGCAGATTGAACATGTAGCTGGACTTGAACGGCCTTCTTTTGACTGAAAGTGCTGCCAAACATCACTTTTTCTGCTCACCAGTTCCATTTCCAAGGCCCAATATTCAGCCCAATCCAAAGCCGAAATCCTGGATTCGGTGCATCTCTATCTGTGTTCACTGGGTTTCTTTATTCTTCAGGGAACAGTTGGATCTTTGCCGTCTCATGCCGATCTGCTGAAGGACGCCACCAAACTGAACAACGAGGCAAAGGATCTGAAGACGGCGGCAATGGACACAGCTGCAGACCTGGCCTCCGAGCTGGACGCTGGCCGGACGCTGGAGGCCGACGCAAAGCAGGTAAAGTAACTAAGTACATGTACTCCAGTACTGTACTCAAGTACCAAATGTTGAGGTACTTGTACTTTACTTGAGTCTTTTCTTTTCATGCCACTTTCTACTTCTACTCCGCTACATTCATCTGTTACAGCTTTAGTTACTAGTTACTTTAGTTACTCCACTACATTCATCTGTTACAGCTTTAGTTACTAGTTACTTTAGTTACTCCGCTCCATTCATCTGTTCCAGCTTTAGTTACTAGTTACTTTAGTTACTCCACTACATTCATCTGTTACAGCTTTAGTTACTAGTTACTTTAGTTACTCCGCTACATTCATCTGTTACAGCTTTAGTTACTAGTTACTTTAGTTACTCCGCTCCATTCATCTGTTCCAGCTTTAGTTACTAGTTACTTTAGTTACTCCACTACATTCATCTGTTACAGCTTTAGTTACTAGTTACTTTAGTTACTCCACTACATTCATCTGTTACAGCTTTAGTTACTAGTTACTTTAGTTACTCCGCTACATTCATCTGTTCCCGCTTTAGTTACTAGTTACTTTAGTTACTAGTTACTTTAGTTACTCCACTACATTCATCTGTTTATTATTAAGATTACTGCACACAGAACACAAGTCCAGCTGAGATGATTAGACCATTAACAACTGGTGTGTCTGTGTGTGTGTGTGTGTGTGTGTGTGTGTGTGTGTGTGTGTGTGTGTGTGTCTGTGTGTGTGTGTGTGTGTGTGTGTGTCTCTGTGTGTGTGTGTCTGTTTCTGTGTGTCTGTGTGTGTGTGTCTGTGTGTGTGTCTGTGTGTGTGTGTGTGTCTGTGTGTGTGTGTGTGTGTGTGTGTGTGTGTGTCTGTCTGTCTGTCTGTGTGTGTGTCTGTGTGTGTGTGTGTGTGTGTGTGTGGTAACATAACAGAGTATTGTAACAGGGTGGTATTAATATTTCTACTGCAGTAAAGGATCTGAATACTTCTTCCAGCTCTGAAAGTATCCGTGCAGACAGATGACCTGTTGGGGGAGAAAGAGTCACCATCTGTCGGACAAAAAGTAAATGAAGTGAATGTTTGTCTCTGCAGGCGGCCGTTGGAGCGACGGGAGCTTTCAACAACGCCAAACAGACCCGAGACGCTGTGGGAAAAACACTGCGAGACATCAGCAGTCTGCTGGTTAACATGAGTACGTTCCTCTGGTTTTACTTCACTTATTATTCTAAGTGTGTGACAACATTATGGGATGGATCCCTACAGAGATAGACCTTTTAGTTAAAGAGTAAGATCCTTTTAGTTTAACATGAAACAGCCCCGAAATCACCATCACCAAACTACACCAGACTCCATGTAAATAATCAGGACTTTTAGCGTGTATAGAGCCAGCATATTTCCACCAGACTCCATGTAAATAATCAGGACTTTTAGCGTGTATAGAGCCAGCATATTTCCACCAGACTCCATGTAAATAATCAGGACTTTTAGCGTGTATAGAGCCAGCATATCTCCACATGTAAATTGGTGAATTAAGGGTTTATTTCAACCAAACCAGAGTGGTGATTGTTGGAACAGTGGAAAGATGAACCAAGATGGCTTTTGATAGTTTTATTTAGTTTCTGTCCGCTTTGAATGAAGTGTGTTTTACGCTGATAAAAGTCCTGATTATTTACATGGAGTCTGGTGTAGTTTGGGGATGGTGATTTCGGGGCTATTTCATGTTAAAGTAAAAGGATCTTACTCTTTAACAGAAAGGTCTCTCTCTGTAGGGATCCTTTCCATAATGTTGTTAGACAAACTGATGTTACATTGCAGCAGTATGTTGTTAAACCCTCTGTGTTCTTCTTCTCCTCAGACCAGAATGGCGGCACTGTGGATGAGAAGCAGCTGAAGCAGCTGGAGGACTCTGTGGCCGGCGCTCAGAGGGACGTGGAGGGCCGTCTGAGGCCCCGGCTCCGGGACATGGAGGCACAGGAGGTGGCCCATCGCCGCCGGCTGGCCACCATGGACCAGGACATCACCATGATCCTGGCAGACATCGCTAACCTAGAGGACATCCTGCGGGCCATACCCAATGGCTGCTTCAATAGCCCGCCCATCGAGGAGGCCTGAGGGCCGCCCAAGTTCCTGATCCAACAAAAGAAGAACCCGTATGATTGGGCATCCAGAACGGTTCCAAATGGGTTCAAAAATTATGATTATACAGCTCAACAGCTCAACATTAACACTTCTTTAAGGGCTCTGGTTCCCCCCATTCAATACCTCCATTGACGTTACACTAATGGAACCGTGCCTATGTTTCCACATTTATAAGAATTTCTTTTTTCACTGAAAGTTAGGCCCTATGTTCCCACAGTTCCTTTTTCATAAATTTGTATCAGATTGTACCCCCCTTTCTCCCAATTTGGTAGCCAATTACACCCAACCTATTATGCAGTAGCAATGGACTACAGATGGAATGTAACCCTAACTCTAACATAGGGCCTGATTTGAAGAAAAATCTTAGAAATGTGGGACCATAGGGCTGTGGGACCATAGGTCTGTGGGACCATAGGGCTGTGGGAACATAGGGCTGTGGGACCATAGGGCTGTGGGAACATAGGGCTGTGGGAACATAGGGCTGTGGGACCACTGGGCTGTGGGAACATAGGGCTGTGGGAACATAGGGCTGTGGGACCATTGGGTAGTGGGACCATAGGGCTGTGGGACCATAGGGCTGTGGGAACATAGGGCTGTGGGACCACTGGGCTGTGGGAACATAGGGCTGTGGGACCATTGGGTAGTGGGACCATAGGGCTGTGGGAACATAGGGCTGTGGGAACATTGGGCTGTGGGACCATAGGGCTGTGGGAACATAGGGCTGCGGGACCATTGGTCTGTGGTAACATTGGGCTGACCCTTCACTAATAGGTCTAATTTACATGGGGGATGGGGGGCTTGCCACCCCCCTAATGATCAAAACTGGCCAGTGCATGCCCCTCCCCAAAAATCTATTATAACTTCCTTTATATAAATAAAGACATTTGCACCATAACTTGACGCAGAAAAGGCACTAATTGTAGTAGAAAAACTCACCAGAATGGAGGAACTAATGTTTGGTATGCTCAAAATGAGATCTCAACCCCTCCAACATTGAACCCAAAGTTACGCCTTTGGTTTCATTAAGTGCTGAAATAAAGAGTTATACTTCTGGAACCACGCCAATTTGAGTGGCTTTCAATGCGTTTGCCTAAATACCTGCTAGTCGAACAAGAATCTACCTTTTTTTGAGTTATTTAAAAAAAAAAAAACAGTGAGCTTTTCAGTGATTGGCCTGCCGGTAAATTAATATATTCTTATGAAAAAAATATCTAAATTAAGAGTTTAAAAAATACTTTTTATAGAACAAAAAGTTCTGCTGCCGATCCGTCTCATAAAATAAGAACAACCTGCATTGTTGCACATAACTACTGATAACTTGGGTTAGGGGTTAGGGTTAGGGTTAGGGGTTAGGGTTAGGGGTTAGGGTTAGGGGTTAGGGTTAGGGGTTAGGGTTAGGGTTAGGGGTTAGGGTTAGGGTTAGGGGTTAGGGTTAGGGGTTAGGGTTAGGGGTTAGGGTTAGGGGTTAGGGTTAGGGTTAGGGGTTAGGGTTAGGGTTAGGGGTTAGGGTTAGGGGTTAAGGGTTAGGGGTTAGGGGTTAGGGTTAGGATTAAGGTAAAGGGTTAGGGGTTAGGGGTTAGGGTTAGGGTTACTCCTAAATAATAACCCAGACGGGTTGTTAGGTATAATAATAGACCATATCTAACTTTCGTTTTTGATGGATACTGTGTATATGAAACTATATTGTTGTGTTTGTTTCTGATGTGTGTGTGTGTGTGTGTGTGTGTGTGTGTGTGTGTGTGATATATTTATAACTGTACATACAGTCCATCAGTGTTTGTATTCACTCTGTTGTCATTAACTGCTTTTAAATAAAACCTGCTCAACTTTAACATGTTTCATAACTTTGATCATTTTTCTGCTTTTGATATTATCTACATGAAGCCACATTCTGCCTAAAAAACAAGACTTTTTGGATTTTTAGTTTGTAATTGTTGACGTTACAGCTGCTGCAAATCACCAATACCACACATTTAAATATTGCTCTTCAAGGCACTTAAAGTCTCTTTACAGAAGCAGAATAAAATATCAAGAAACAACCTTGTGGGGTCCAGCATTTTGACCCCACAAGTATACTGTATTCCCGGATTTTGGACCTCACGAATATAGTAAAACAAGAACACACACACACACACACACACACACACACACACACACACACACACACACACACACACACACACACACACACACACACACACACACAAAGAAAATAAAAACAGGACATTTCTGCCAGACAGAGAGGTCGTCAGGAATGGGGGACAGAACTTTAGAAGAGCTTTATTTAGAAGAGCTGAAGAGAGACAGGAAACGGCGGCGAGAGAGGAGGGGGGTTGACATGCAGCAAAGGGCTTAGGGTTGGATTTGAACCCGGGCCGCTGGTAAGGACTGAGCCTAAATGGGGCGATATGTTTCTTCAAATTCGACTGTGAATTTTTGAAGGCCATAATTTCGCAATCTTTCGGGAGGCAGAGTTGGTTTTCCATTACGAAAAAAAGTCCCTGGTACCTGCTAACAGGTACTTTATGTAGTACCACCTCCGTGGAGGTCCCAGCGAGCTGAGGCGATACCAAAAGGTGAGGTGAAAGCGACAGACGGGGGTCCTGAACTAACCCTATCTTTAACTAGTTCAGCCAGCTGTGTGTTTGCTGCCTCCAGCTTCATTAGAAACTAAATGTGTCTTCTGGCATCAACACACCTTCCACGTTCTGTGTGTGTGACGTTAGGTCACGCCAGGTTACTGCGGCGCCGCTTGTTTCCAGTCCTGCGGAGGCTCCAGGCAGAGCTTTCTCCGTAGCCTACGTACACACACACACGGCCGGCTCCACGCACACACCAGCGCACAAGTATAACCATCAGGCCACTTCCATCGGCTACGGAGAAAGCTCTGCTGGAGCCTCCACAGAACTGGAGAACCAGCTCAAGGGGCCTGATGGTTATACTTGTGCGCTGGTGTGTGTGTGGAGCCGGCGTATAAGACGACCAGCCACGCTGAGGCGGGACTACAATCTGCAACGGAGAACGGACGCACAGTGTGTCAAGGCGTGTAGAGCAGGTACCATGTAATGGAAAAACGCCATAAGTAGGGTCAGTGGTGGTCTCCTTCCTCACCCTCACGGCCATGATCACTCGGGGTTGGGGTGGTGTTTCTTAATTGTACCGAGTAACTATGCAGCATATAAAAAATGTAAAAGTAAAAGTATTAAACTCATCGAAAATATCCCAATTAGTTATAAACTTTCTTGAAATAAATGTAGAATGTATTCAGAATTATAACCTTTCTTTTGGAGACAGCTCTCCTCAGCAGCTGATCTTTTTCTTTTATTAACAAACATGACTTCTTTATCTCATCATCAGAGGAAAGTTTGCAGCATTAGCTCTCTATCCAGTAGTCAACATCCTTTACACAACTCTAACACCACACACACACACACACACACACACACACACCCCTTCTCTCTTATCTCTGAGTAATGTGTGTATGAAGACACGTCAGCCGCTGTGGTTTGAGACTCATGTAAAGGATGTTGACTACTGGATAGAGAGAGAGGTAAAGAAGTCCTGTTGGTAACAGATAGAGATCAGCTGCTGAGGAGGGTTGGTGTAGAGCGTAGATGAGCTGAGCGGTGTCAGTGCTTGTCGACCTCGGAGCAGAATGGCTGCAGTCACAGAGCTCTCCTTCCTGCTGTTCGCTCTCATCAACAACATCCATGCACAAGAACGGATCATCATCAGACGGGAAGGAGACTTTTACACCTTCAAACTCCCCAAGAACACCAACTCCTGCCTGATCTCCAGATCTGTTGGTGAGGAGAAGCTGGTCCTGTGGAACACCTCTGACCTCTGGTCCAACAAGTCCTCAGTACCGGGACACTTAAAACAACGACTGGTCAGCACAGTGAAAACTTCTTCTTACACCATCTTCAACCTGACCCGTTCAGACTCCGGCCGGTACCGAGAGGAGTGTTGGACTGAGGGCAACGTGACGCATGACAACAACATCACTATTACTGTTTGTACTTCAATAGATTGGAGCACTATCACAGTGAGACTTGGAGAAACAGTGAATGTGCCATGTGAGGGAGTAGCTGATAATCTGGATATCCAGTGGCTCAAACAGGACTCTAGATATGCAACATGGAGCAGAGTTTTTGGGGACAAGACGACATCAGCGATGGACAATGTTAGAGGAAGATACCAAGTGGTGACAAACACATCAGCTCTTCGTGTTTCCAACGTCACAGCAACAGACTTTACAGACTACACCTGTCTGGTGATGGACCAACAGCAGTGTGTTAGCAGTAGCAGTGTACATTTGTACATACAGTATGAGATAATCTACCGCTCAGTTGGAGAGACCGCTGTGTTGCCGTGCACTATCGCTGACTCCACTGATGAACAGCCCCCACGTTGGTCTAATCTGTTCTCCACTGACCCAGGACTACACAACCAGACTGTTCCTTCAGTAGACCAAAACTACTCGCTGGTGTTCTCATCTCTAATGATAAATCACTCAGGTCGGTACTACTGTGACGCGTCTAGGAGACAGCAACTTTATGATCTGTTGGTTTGCCCCAAATTTGGCCCCTCTGCTGTAGAGCTCTTCTCAGAGGGAGAAGAAGTCACTCTGAGATGCAGAGATTGGGGAGAGGGTAAGGAGCATGGTTGGTTTATCAAGTCACACCGAACAGAGGGAAGAATCTTTGGTGTAGAGTCTGATAAGAGCATGAGCAGAGTGAGCTGGTATGATAATAAAGGTATCCTGGTTATCTCTAATATCTCACTGGAAGACGCTGGGGAGTACTGGTGTGCAGTTTATAACCTAAATGATTATCAGTGTGTGTCAACAGAGAGAACTGTGTTAGTGTACATGGAGCCCTTTGGGATCTACTCCACCTTCTTCAAAGTGCGATGCTCAGTGCTCAGTGTCCTGCTGCTGATGCTCTGTGCTGCTGTAGTCGCTGTGAACCGGAGGACACGGAGAGGAGCGCAGCTTTCAGCTCACACACACACTTAATATGCATATATGATCATTTCATCATTGGCTTTAATACAGCCTGGTATACACTGGCTTTAATACAGCCTGGTATACACTGGCTTTAATACAGCCTGGTATACACTGGCTTTAATACAGCCTGGTATACACTGGCTTTAATACAGCCTGGTATACACTGGCTTTAATACAGCCTGGTATACACTGGCTTTAAAACAAGAGATGGGACACATTCATGCAGAGAAAACATTTAAACTAGAACACAAAAGACAGAGAGAGAGATTACAGAAACAACAAACAGAAATGATGGGAAATAAGACATAAATACCCAATGATTATTATTATTATAATATAAAATAAGTTTTGAATGTTAGAAGTGAACCTTTGATCCTGACAGGGTGCAGATGTTCCCTTATCGTCTGTATTAGTATGTTGTGTATATATATATATATATATATATATATATATATATATATATATATATATATATATATATGGTATTATATTGTGTGTATATATATTGAGTTAGTTGATCTTTTCTTGATGTGGATGCGTGTGATTACAGGGATCACTGCTTCAGGCTGCACCCTGTGTGTGTGTGTGTGTGTGTGTGTGTGTGTGTGTGTGTGTGTGTGTGTGTGTGTGTGTCTGTGTGTGTGTGTGTGTGTGTGTGTGTGTGTGTTTTTGTGTGTGTGTGTGTGTGTGTGTGTGTGTGTTTGTTTTTGTGTGTGTGTGTGTGTGTGTGTGTGTGTGTGTGTGTGTGTGTATGTGTGTGTATGTGTGTGTGTTCCAGATGTATTTTAAATCTAAAGATTATGTGATGTTGTATATTATATATGAAGGAATATGAATTGTCTTTAATGCATTTATAATAGTTTTATCTTGCAGTGTTGTCAGTGTTATAAACGTGTTATTATATCTTGGTCTATATCTATAATCTATCATCTGTATATTAAACAGTATTAATAAACAATCAAACTTGTTCTGATTGTTATTTCTGATTAATTATTATAAGCAGCAGCTGGAAAGGCTCTGTCCCATATTTGATTCAACTTCATTGTCATTGTGCAGAGTACAAAGACATATAAGATATGTAATATGAACAATGTATGAACAACATGTACAGATATGTGCAATGTAGTAGCAGTAACATTATAACAGTAGTAAGAATATTATAGATATAGCCAGTCTATTAACAGACTATCTTATAAGAAAAACAGAATAAATATGGGTATTCAGTATGAACCATAGAGACAGATATGTGCAGTATGTACAGATATGTGCAGTGTGGTAACAGTACCATTGTAGTGCAGAAAAAGTAACATTATAAGAGTAGTGAGAATAAGTGTATGTGCAGGATGAATAGTATGAAGAGCAGTAGAATATGGCTATGTATAAGTGTAGTTACAGTATGTACATTTGTTAGTTATTTGGCAGTTTGCAGATGATCTGTATCTGTTTATTATAAAGTTAATGAAATAAAAGGTGGTGCACTTTGTCTCAGCTACAGCTCTGAGTCGCTCCCTCTGCTCCCGTTTACCTCACCACTGAGTCTCACTTCATGTCCCGCCCACAGCACTATCTGGTTGGTAGATGTAAGATGAGTAACAGCCAATCAACACTCACCCGGAGTCTCACTTCATGTCCCGCCCAGAACACTATCTGGTTGGTAGATGTTAGACGTGTAACAGCCAATCAACACTCACCCGGAGTCTCACTTCATGTCCCGCCCACAACACTATCTGGTTGGTAGATGTCAGACGTGTAACAGCCAATCAACACTCACCACTGAATCTCACTTCATGTCCCACCCAGAACACTATCTGGTTGGTAGATGTTAGACGTGTAACGTCACGTGTAACGTCTAACATCTAACTAACTAGTTTTTCTGGGTCTACATTTAAAACTTTTTTTACGACACTTTTGTCCAGGCAGAGCTTTCTCCGTAGCCTACGTACACACACACACGGCCGGCTCCACGCACACACCAGCGCACAAGTATAACCATCAGGCCACTTCCATCGGCTACGGAGAAAGCTCTGCCTGGAGCCTCCACAGAGCTGGAGAACAAGCTCAAGTGGCCTGATGGTTATACTTGTGCGCTGGTGTGTGTGGAGCCGGCGTATAAGACGACCAGCCACGCTGAGGCGGGACTACAATCTGCAACGGAGAACGGACGCACAGCGTGGCGAGGCGAGTCGAGGCGAGTCGAGCAGGTACCATGTAATGGAAAAACGCCATAAGTAGGGCCAGTGGTGGTCTCCTTCCTCACCCTCACGGCCATGATCACTCGGGGTTGGGGTGGTGTTTCTGGTTCTTCCATCTCGAAACCAACTAACAAAGCTCAAGTGTTCGCAATGCAGGATGGCAGCAGAGCGAAAGGCCAACCCGTCGTATAATACGGACGTTTGGACAGTGGCTGTCAGCGTCTGAAGCGACGAAAAAAGCGCCCTTCAGCGTGTTTGTAGAACGTACTGGGGAGAGCAGCAGCTACACGGGGTTTGAAGATGACGTAACACTAAGAGCGACTACGGTAGCGAGTAGTATGTGAGGCCGAAATTCCGCGTGAGGAGGTTAGTTGGTGGGGGTGGATGGCTCAAACACAGGACTTTCACCCAGGAGACCGGGGATCATGTCCCACGTGTGAACTTTCCTAAAGTCGCTTTCTTCTTTTCCTAAACCCAACCGTCCCGTAGTTCCCGCGTGTCCCGGAAACTTAAGCCCACCACGACCTTGTCCTTAACATAACTGCGTCAAAAGGGACACCAATAGTCCCGACCAAGCGCGTTTAGATAAAGTGCGTTATATGACGCTAAAGAAGACTTTTAGCGTCAATGACAACAACAAAGGCACCTGACCAAGCGTCCGTGTATTACGAGATGGGAGTGACAATCTGTTGGAAAGGCAGAACGGTCTTCTTATAAGACAACTTGATCGCTTAATTCGCTCAATGATGAGCCATCTTCATCAAACCTGGTGACAGAGCCATCTACCGCTCTGGCTGTGAGAATGTGGGGTTGGAATGATTCAGAACATTTTCATAATCGTACCGAGTAACTATGCAGCATATAAAAAATGTAAAAGTAAAAGCATTAAACTCGTCGAAAATATCCCAATTAGTTATAAACTTTCTTGAAATAAATGTAGAATGTATTCAGAATTATAACCTTTCTTTTGGAGACAGCTCTCCTCAGCAGCTGATCTTTTTCTTTTATTAACAAACATGACTTCTTTATCTCATCATCAGAGGAAAGTTTGCAGCATTAGCTCTCTATCCAGTAGTCAACATCCTTTACACAACTCTAACACCACACACACACACACACACACACACACACACACACACACACACACACACACACACACACAAACACACACCCCTTCTCTCTTATCTCTGAGTAATGTGTGTATGAAGACACGTCAGCCGCTGTGGTTTGAGACTCATGTAAAGGATGTTGACTACTGGATAGAGAGAGAGGTAAAGAAGTCCTGTTGGTAACAGATAGAGATCAGCTGCTGAGGAGGGTTGGCGTAGAGCGTATATGAGCTGAGCGGTGTCAGTGTCTGTCGACCTCGGAGCAGAATGGCTGCAGTCACAGAGCTCTCCTTCCTGCTGTTTGCTCTCATCAACAACATCCACGCACAAGAACGGATCATCATCAGACGGGAAGGAGACTTTTACACCTTCAAACTCCCCAAGAACACCAACTCCTGCCTGATCTCCAGATCTGTTGGTGAGGAGAAGCTGGTCCTGTGGAACACCTCTGACCTCTGGTCCAACAAGTCCTTAGTACCGGGACACTTGAAACAACGACTGGTCAGCACAGTGAAAACTTCTTCTTACACCATCTTCAACCTGACCCGTTCAGACTCCGGCCGGTACCGAGAGGAGTGTTGGACTGAGGGCAACGTGACGCATGACAACAACATCACTATTACTGTTTGTACTTCAATAGATTGGAGCACTATCACAGTGAGACTTGGAGAAACAGTGAATGTGCCATGTGAGGGAGTAGCTGATAATCTGGATATCCAGTGGCTCAAACAGGACTCTAGATATGCAACATGGAGCAGAGTTTTTGGGGACAAGACGACATCAGCGATGGACAATGTTAGAGGAAGATACCAAGTGGTGACAAACACATCAGCTCTTCGTGTTTCCAACGTCACAGCAACAGACTTTACAGACTACACCTGTCTGGTGATGGACCAACAGCAGTGTGTTAGCAGTAGCAGTGTACATTTGTACATACAGTATGAGATAATCTACCGCTCAGTTGGAGAGACCGCTGTGTTGCCGTGCACTATCGCTGACTCCACTGATGAACAGCCCCCACGTTGGTCTAATCTGTTCTCCACTGACCTAGAACAACTAAACCAGACTGTTCCTTCAGTAGACCAAAACTACTCGCTGGTGTTTTCATCTCTAATGTTAAATCACTCAAGTCGGTACTACTGTGACGCGTCTAGGAGACAGCAACTTTATGATCTGTTGGTTTGCCCCAAATTTGGCCCCTCTGCTGTAGAGCTCTTCTCAGAGGGAGAAGAAGTCACTCTCAGATGCAGAGATTGGGGAGAGGGTAAGGAGCATGGTTGGTTTATCAAGTCACACCGAACAGAGGGAAGGATCTTTAGTGTAGAGTCTGATAAGAGCATGAGCAGAGTGAGCTGGTATGATAATAAAGGTATCCTGGTTATCTCTAATATCTCACTGGAAGACGCTGGGGAGTACTGGTGTGCAGTTTATAACCTAAATGATTATCAGTGTGTGTCAACAGAGAGAACTGTGTTAGTGTACATGGAGCCCTTTGGGATCTACTCCACCTTCTTCAAAGTGCGATGCTCAGTGCTCAGTGTCCTGCTGCTGATGCTCTGTGCTGCTGTAGTCGCTGTGAACCGGAGGACACGGAGAGGAGCGCAGCTTTCAGCTCACACACACACTTAATATGCATATATGATCATTTCATCATTGGCTTTAATACAGCCTGGTATACACTGGCTTTAATACAGCCTGGTATACACCGGCTTTAATACAGCCTGGTATACACCGGCTTTAATACAGCCTGGTATACACTGGCTTTAATACAGCCTGGTATACACTGGCTTTAATACAGCCTGGTATACACCGGCTTTAATACAGCCTGGTATACACTGGCTTTAATACAGCCTGGTATACACTGGCTTTAATACAGCCTGGTATACACTGGCTTTAAAACAAGGGATGGGACACATTCATGCAGAGAAAACATTTAAACTAGAACACAAAAGACAGAGAGAGAGATTACAGAAACAACAAACAGAAATGATGGGAAATAAGACATAAATACCCAATGATTATTATTATTATAATATAAAATAAGTTTTGAATGTTAGAAGTGAACCTTTGATCCTGACAAGGTGCAGATGTTCCCTTATCGTCTGTATTAGTATGTTGTGTATATATATATATATATATATATATGGTATTATATTGTGTGTATATATATTGAGTTAGTTGATCTTTTCTTGATGTGGATGCGTGTGATTACAGGGATCACTGCTTCAGGCTGCACCCTATGTGTGTGTGTGTGTGTGTGTGTGTGTGTGTGTGTGTGTGTGTGTGTGTGTGTGTGTCTGTGTGTGTGTGTGTGTGTGTGTGTGTGTGTGTGTGTTTTTGTGTGTGTGTGTGTGTGTGTGTGTTTTTGTTTTTGTGTGTGTGTGTGTGTGTGTGTGTGTGTGTGTGTGTGTGTGTATGTATGTGTTCCAGATGTATTTTAAATCTAAAGATTATGTGATGTTGTATATTATATATGAAGGAATATGAATTGTCTTTAATGCATTTATAATAGTTGTATCTTGCAGTGTTGTCAGTGTTATAAACGTGTTATTATATCTTGGTCTATATCTATAATCTATCATCTGTATATTAAACAGTATTAATGAACAATCAAATTTGTTCTGATTGTTATTTCTGATTAATTATTATAAGCAGCAGCTGGAAAGGCTCTGTCCCATATTTGATTCAACTTCATTGTCATTGTGCAGAGTACAAAGACATATAAGATATGTAATATGAACAATGTATGAACAACATGTACAGATATGTGCAATGTAGTAGCAGTAACATTATAACAGTAGTAAGAATATTATAGATATATGCAGTCTATTAACAGACTATCTTATAAGAAAAACAGAATAAATATGGGTATTCAGTATGAACCATAGAGACAGATATGTGCAGTATGTACAGATATGTGCAGTGTGGTAACAGTACCATTGTAGTGCAGAAAAAGTAACATTATAAGAGTAGTGAGAATAAGTGTATGTGCAGGATGAATAGTATGAAGAGCAGTAGAATATGGCTATGTATAAGTGTAGTTACAGTATGTACATTTGTTAGTTATTTGGCAGTTTGCAGATGATCTGTATCTGTTTATTATAAAGTTAATGAAATAAAAGGTGGTGCACTTTGTCTCAGCTACAGCTCTGAGTCGCTCCCTCTGCTCCCGTTTACCTCACCACTGAGTCTCACTTCATGTCCCGCCCAGAACACTATCTGGTTGGTAGATGTTAGACGTGTAACAGCCAATCAACACTCACCCGGAGTCTCACTTCATGTCCCGCCCACAACACTATCTGGTTGGTAGATGTCAGACGTGTAACAGCCAATCAACACTCACCACTGAATCTCACTTCATGTCCCACCCAGAACACTATCTGGTTGGTAGATGTTAGACGTGTAACGTCACGTGTAACGTCTAACATCTAACTAACTAGTTTTTCTGGGTCTACATTTAAAACTTTTTTTACGACACTTTTGTCCAGGCAGAGCTTTCTCCGTAGCCTACGTACACACACACACGGCCGGCTCCACGCACACACCAGCGCACAAGTATAACCATCAGGCCACTTCCATCGGCTACGGAGAAAGCTCTGCCTGGAGCCTCCACAGAGCTGGAGAACAAGCTCAAGTGGCCTGATGGTTATACTTGTGCGCTGGTGTGTGTGGAGCCGGCGTATAAGACGACCAGCCACGCTGAGGCGGGACTACAATCTGCAACGGAGAACGGACGCACAGCGTGGCGAGGCGAGTCGAGGCGAGTCGAGCAGGTACCATGTAATGGAAAAACGCCATAAGTAGGGCCAGTGGTGGTCTCCTTCCTCACCCTCACGGCCATGATCACTCGGGGTTGGGGTGGTGTTTCTGGTTCTTCCATCTCGAAACCAACTAACAAAGCTCAAGTGTTCGCAATGCAGGATGGCAGCAGAGCGAAAGGCCAACCCGTCGTATAATACGGACGTTTGGACAGTGGCTGTCAGCGTCTGAAGCGACGAAAAAAGCGCCCTTCAGCGTGTTTGTAGAACGTACTGGGGAGAGCAGCAGCTACACGGGGTTTGAAGATGACGTAACACTAAGAGCGACTACGGTAGCGAGTAGTATGTGAGGCCGAAATTCCGCGTGAGGAGGTTAGTTGGTGGGGGTGGATGGCTCAAACACAGGACTTTCACCCAGGAGACCGGGGATCATGTCCCACGTGTGAACTTTCCTAAAGTCGCTTTCTTCTTTTCCTAAACCCAACCGTCCCGTAGTTCCCGCGTGTCCCGGAAACTTAAGCCCACCACGACCTTGTCCTTAACATAACTGCGTCAAAAGGGACACCAATAGTCCCGACCAAGCGCGTTTAGATAAAGTGCGTTATATGACGCTAAAGAAGACTTTTAGCGTCAATGACAACAACAAAGGCACCTGACCAAGCGTCCGTGTATTACGAGATGGGAGTGAGAATCTGTTGGAAAGGCAGAACGGTCTTCTTATAAGACAACTTGATCGCTTAATTCGCTCAATGATGAGCCATCTTCATCAAACCTGGTGACAGAGCCATCTACCGCTCTGGCTGTGAGAATGTGGGGTTGGAATGATTCAGAACATTTTCATAATCGTACCGAGTAACTATGCAGCATATAAAAAATGTAAAGGTAAAAGCATTAAACTCGTCGAAAATATCCCAATTAGTTATAAACTTTCTTGAAATAAATGTAGAATGTATTCAGAATTATAACCTTTCTTTTGGAGACAGCTCTCCTCAGCAGCTGATCTTTTTCTTTTATTAACAAACATGACTTCTTTATCTCATCATCAGAGGAAAGTTTGCAGCATTAGCTCTCTATCCAGTAGTCAACATCCTTTACACAACTCTAACACCACACACACACACACACACACACACACACACACACACACACACACACACACACACACACACACACACACACACACACACACACACACACACAAACACACACCCCTTCTCTCTTATCTCTGAGTAATGTGTGTATGAAGACACGTCAGCCGCTGTGGTTTGAGACTCATGTAAAGGATGTTGACTACTGGATAGAGAGAGAGGTAAAGAAGTCCTGTTGGTAACAGATAGAGATCAGCTGCTGAGGAGGGTTGGTGTAGAGCGTATATGAGCTGAGCGGTGTCAGTGTCTGTCGACCTCGGAGCAGAATGGCTGCAGTCACAGAGCTCTCCTTCCTGCTGTTTGCTCTCATCAACAACATCCACGCACAAGAACGGATCATCATCAGACGGGAAGGAGACTTTTACACCTTCAAACTCCCCAAGAACACCAACTCCTGCCTGATCTCCAGATCTGTTGGTGAGGAGAAGCTGGTCCTGTGGAACACCTCTGATCTCTGGTCCAACACCTCTGATCTCTGGTCCAACAAGTCCTCAGTACCGGGACACTTAAAACAACGACTGGTCAGCACAGTGAAAACTTCTTCTTACACCATCTTCAACCTGACCCGTTCAGACTCCGGCCGGTACCGAGAGGAGTGTTGGACTGAGGGCAACGTGACGCATGACAACAACATCACTATTACTGTTTGTACTTCAATAGATTGGAGCACTATCACAGTGAGACTTGGAGAAACAGTGAATGTGCCATGTGAGGGAGTAGCTGATAATCTGGATATCCAGTGGCTCAAACAGGACTCTAGATATGCAACATGGAGCAGAGTTTTTGGGGACAAGACGACATCAGCGATGGACAATGTTAGAGGAAGATACCAAGTGGTGACAAACACATCAGCTCTTCGTGTTTCCAACGTCACAGCAACAGACTTTACAGACTACACCTGTCTGGTGATGGACCAACAGCAGTGTGTTAGCAGTAGCAGTGTACATTTGTACATACAGTATGAGATAATCTACCGCTCAGTTGGAGAGACCGCTGTGTTGCCGTGCACTATCGCTGACTCCACTGATGAACAGCCCCCACGTTGGTCTAATCTGTTCTCCACTGACCTAGAACAACTAAACCAGACTGTTCCTTCAGTAGACCAAAACTACTCGCTGGTGTTCTCATCTCTAATGTTAAATCACTCAGGTCGGTACTACTGTGACGCGT
>CM042324.1:1655511-1668011 GCA_023566125.1 Zingel zingel | reverse complement strand
TTTAGTAACTTTTTTCAATGTTTTTTGTGCTTTTGTCACTTTTATGTAATTTTAATCAACATTTTTTGACATTTTTTTAAAACATTTTAATTGCGAAGAGCGCTGCGTTGAACCATCCGTGTTATTTTTGGACAATTTTGTTGAAAGAAACCCACATTTCTGATATAGAGAACTTTGAAAAGGGGTCCGAGGACAACAGGAGGGATACGCCTACCAGATACTAGAAGACTCTGAACAGACTACAGTCTGACACCAGCTCACATCTAATGTTAAAGATATAATATGTAAAGACTGGAGATCTACAACACTACAACTAGATTACATACGAGCGAGTTGCCCAAATGACGGCCGCCATGTAGCGCCTCCATCTTTATAATACATTAGCCAAAGAGAGACATACCTCCATCTTTATAATACATTAACCAAAGAGGGACGTACTTCCATCTTTATAATACATTAACCAAAGAGGGACATACCTCCATCTTTATAATACATTAGCCAAAGAGAGACATACCTCCATCTTTATGATACATTAGCCAAAGAGGGACATACCTCCATCTTTATAATACATTAGCCAAAGAGAGACATACCTCCATCTTTATGATACATTAGCCAAAGAGGGACATACCTCCATCTTTATAATACATTAGCCAAAGAGGGACATACCTCCATCTTTATAATACATTAGCCAAAGAGGGACATACCTCCATCTTTATAATACATTAGCCAAAGAGGGACATACCTCCATCTTTATAATACATTAACCAAAAAGGGCCATACCTCCATCTTTATAATACATTAACCAAAAAGGGCCATATCTCCATCTTTATGATACATTAGCCAAAGAGGGACATACCTCCATCTTTATAATACATTAACCAAAGAGAGACATACCTCCATCTTTATAATACATTAGCCAAAGAGGGTCATATCTCCATCTTTATAATACATTAGCCAAAGAGGGTCATATCTCCATCTTTATAATACATTAGCCAAAGAGGGTCATATCTCCATCTTTATGATACATTAGCCAAAGAGGGACATACCTCCATCTTTATAATACATTAACCAAAAAGGGCCATACCTCCATCTTTATAATACATTAACCAAAAAGGGCCATACCTCCATCTTTATAATACATTAACCAAAGAGGGACATACCTCCATCTTTATAATACATTAACCAAAAAGGGCCATACCTCCATCTTTATAATACATTAACCAAAAAGGGACATACCTCCATCTTTATAATACACTAACCAAAGAGACATACCTCCATCTTTATAATACATTAGCCAAAGAAAGACATACCTCCATCTTTATAATACATTAACCAAAGAGACATACCTCCATCTTTCGCTCTCTTACACTCAGTGGCACCGTGACGAATGCATTGGGGGAGATTACTCGCCAGGGAAGCGAAAAAGAGAATTAAAACGACAACGCGACAGGCAAAGCAACAAGACCAAAGTTAATATCAGAGTGGCTAGAACAGCTGCGTGGAAACAATGGAGATACTAAGAGATCATTTCGGGTTCGGCCACCGTAGGAGGAAGGGCTAGAAAGTAATATTCAGTTGGTTGTCATATACAATTTCACCACTAGATGGGAGAAATTCTTACACAATGGAGCTTTAAGCAACTTTAACCCTTGTGTTGTCTTCCATTCAACCATGCACTTGCTGGTTGAAAACTAAAAATCAACACTTTTTCTGACGTCTTAGTCTTTTAGTCTTTTTTCTCACTTTTTCTGACACTTTTGGCGCTTTTAAAAAGAATGTTTTTGGCGCTTTTTTGACGTTTAACGCTTCTTTTCACTACCATGTATAAACACCACTAACACCAATTTACTACCACCGGTTTTACACTTATTTTTTGGAATTCATGATCAATAATCCTTATTTATAGGATATTATACCTAATTCTCGAGTTGCAAAAGCAGAAATTATGAATTATTTAGACTAATATTAAAGGAAGGATAATCACAGAAGGGTATATGTCAACATTCAGTCGGGATTATTCTGGACGATGAGGAGTTCATATTATTGTGTCGATGAAATATTTTATTTAAGCAGTATAGAAGGGTGCTAAGAGCTTGATGTAACCAAACTTTTAAGTCATTTTAAAATCAGTATCAGGCCCAAAAAATGCTTTAAAATCCTAATTCAGTTTAGTTTGTCTGTTTCGTGTTAGCTCAGTTGGGTCGTCAGTCATATAAAAAGTTGTTTAACTATAAATAACATTAAATTAACACACACACACACACGTTAAAAATGACACGTCATGGTTAAGAGTGCATCACAGTTTACAATCAAAAGAAGTCAGAGCAACAAAAGGCAGATTAATACAGAAAACAAGATTCTTTTTTTTTTAGCTACATTAGCTCAACAAAAAGTTACCGACACACATCCACGCACGCACGCACGCACGCACGCACGCACGCACACACACACACACACACACACACACACACACACACACACACACACACACACACACACACACAAATAAATGTACAAATCATTGCAAACTAATTCCACATTAATGAGGCGTTGATCTTCGGTACATACAGATCTGTACATTCGAGTGAAGAGAAAATGGACAGAAGTGGGTGATGACGGTCCCCACTGTATATATACTTATATATAAGTATATATTTATATATATATATATATATTTACTTTTGGTGTTTCTTTTTTATGCAAACATGTTCACAACAGATCATTTTCTACCAAGGGATGAACATTCATGCCAGAACCAAACTGTCTAAGCATGCAGTCTACGAAGAGCTAACAGGAGTACATGAACAAGAAAATAAAACAACAACAACACTGCTGCTGAGGATTTGTTTTACAAAAGTTCGTCATCATCATCATCATCATCATCATCATCATCATCATCATCATCATCATCATCATCATCATCACCATCATCATCATCATCATCATCATGTTGAACTATTTTCAACGCCTAGAATCTCAGGATGTCCTGATGTAAGACAATATTGGAGTCCACTCTGTGTTCAAATCCTCCCCCCGTGTTTAAAAGTGTGTCTCAACCCGTTCTCTCTCCCAACTCGTGAAATACTGACGCTTGGTCAGCGTCTCTCAGAGTCAGATACCGACGCAAAAATCACCCTTTAGCGTCTGTACGGGATGCACCGGACAGAGCAGCAGCTAGTATGAATAGACAACAGTAGAGAGTAGTATGTAGAGAGACAACGGTAGAGAGTAGTATGAAGAGACAACAGTAGAGAGTAGTATGTAGAGAGACAACGGTAGAGAGTAGTATGTAGAGAGACAACAGTAGAGAGTAGTATGTAGAGAGACAGCAGTAGAGAGTAGTATGTAGAGAGACAGCAGTAGAGAGTAGTATGTAGAGAGACAGCAGTAGAGAGTAGTATGTAGAGAGACAGCAGTAGAGAGTAGTATGTAGAGAGACAGCAGTAGAGAGTAGTATGTAGAGAGACAACAGTAGAGAGTAGTATGTAGAGAGACAGCAGTAGAGAGTAGTATGTAGAGAGACAGCAGTAGAGAGTAGTATGAAGAGAGACAGCAGTAGAGAGTAGTATGTAGAGAGACAGCAGTAGAGAGTAGTATGTAGAGAGACAACAGTAGAGAGTAGTATGTAGAGAGACATCAGTAGAGAGTAGTATGTAGAGAGACATCAGTAGAGAGTAGTATGTAGAGAGACAGCAGTAGAGAGTAGTATGAAGAGAGACAACAGTAGAGAGTAGCATGTAGAGAGACAGCAGTAGAGAGTAGTATGACAGACAGAAAATCAGCGTAAGGAGGCAACAACACCCTGAAGCGAGGTTTATGGTAGCCCTGTGTTCCCGGCGCAAGGTGCACGAGCCATAAAATGACGTCACCACGGCTGTCATTTCCAGCGTGAAAGCTCCGCAAGTTGTTGCGGCGCGTGGTCGTGCACCTCTGAATTTCTAACTCGGTGAGCGCTGCTCTTTCAGATCAACACGGTCGGCTGGGAAGAGCAGGTTCAGACCACAGAGAGTCAAACAGCCTTAAATCATTGGTCAGAGAGTGACACCACACTGGGAAAAGAAGACAGTGTTACAGGCACACAGTCATTTAGATTTGGAGATAAATGACAGTCCTGTTAATGATAAGAGTAGATAAATGTAATATTTAGCGGCACGCCGGTGTTTATCATGGATGTGTTTACTACTGTTGCTAGGTGCCCTCCTTGCCTTTACTTCTGCTCTCTTCTTCTCTACTACTTCTTGCCTATTCACAGATTATTTTGTTCGTACGCCCCCTGGTGTTTCAGAGAATACTGCAACAAACAATGCGTTGAGCATAAACGTCTCCGTGCATGCTCGTAGCGCACGCCTTCTACGGAGGCACGCGCACAGTGTCGCGTTCGAGTATTACCAAGCCTTAACCCTAACCCACCCAAGATCTTTTCCTAAACCTGTCACTCAAACATAACTCCACCCACTAACTTGTAAGTTTGTAATTTATTTATTTGATAGGGACAATGCTCATTGATCAACAGACAAATTATTTGCTGTAAACAAGCCGGAGTTAGCTACAAGTGCTAGTTTCCATCAGTTGTCCCTAGACAGGCCTTAACAGGCACCCTAAAATACGAAAGTCAACACCACCAAAGATGTCCCGTTCTTGTGCAGCATGCCACTTAAACATACATTTTTTAAATGACGTCAGGAGTCCTGACCAAGTGGGAATTAGTTGAAAGCCTCGCTGCGCCTGACTGACTAAAAGAGACTTTTTGTGTCAGAAACAAACACCAAAGGCACCTGACCAAACGTCCCTTTTTGACGCGCTGGGAGTGAGAATGTGTTGGTTTGGAGTTAGTTTAACGGTTAAGTTATGTAAACCACAAACAGAGCCTGAAGCATCGGTACTGTTGCTATGTTTACCTGCAGGTTATTATACCTTTAGCTCGGAGGTTAAACTGTTGCCCTGAACTACGATCGCTGTGTCACTATGTACAGTTTTAGATACAGCTACAGCGGGACAGACAGTGACGGACGGTAGCTGGGAGTACTTGCTGTCAAACTCGAGATGCTCAAGTTAAACTTCCTTTAAAACATCTGACAAAATGAAAACGGGCCTCATGCAAGAATGTTTCCATTTGATTGTGTTCAAATCTTACGTTGAGTTCAGAGAGAATGTACAGTCGAAAGACGCATCCGAGCAAGTTTATGTTTCAACACTTTTAGATGCACTTTTACTCTCTGGGTTTCAACTTGTTTCTATTCAAATTTGGTTATCTTTCCACCACATGTACTGTATATATGTATATGTATGTGTTTTATGCTTGTATACATATGTTTTTGTCTTTGTAAAGCAAGTGCAAAATGTGTTTGCTTTTTAAAGTGCTTTGTAAATGAAATAAGTTGAATTTGAAAACTTGAAACTCTCGGTGGCTACGTTAGCTGTCAATACCTTTTCTGAAAAAGGTATAAAACAACTTTAGTATCAGTGCTTCAGATTATGAGGTCACCCCACAAACATACTGGACGTACAAAGACAAGCTTTAAAACAAAGGTTTTATCGGAAAAAAAATCTAAATTTTGTCGGGACATAACATTGGACGCCATGAGAAATGGCTTCAGGTATGTTAACGATGAATCTTCCAGGCACGCTAAAGTTAGTCATGGTGTTCCACAAGGCTCTGTGTTTGGCCCAATTCTTTTCACCTTATATATATGCTTCCTTTAGGCAGTATAATCAGTAAACACTATAAACTTTCACTGTTATGTTATGCAGATGATACCCATTTATATCTATCAATTAAGCCAGAAAAAACTAAACAGTTTAACTTCAAGCATTAGTCTGTAAATTACAGAGTGGGGTCTAGACTATCTATCTGTGAAGTGTCCTGAGATAACTTCTCTATGATTTGTTTTTGGGAGAGAAAGGACCACTTATTTATTTCAAACATAAAAGAGAACACTATAAAGCATTGGGGGGGGGGGGGAAATACTTTTTCTTACGAATCTGTTTGTACGAGCAGATCTTGCATGAGGCCCAATAACCCTGCAGATAAAAGTCAAGGGCGATTTGATTAAAGGTGCTCCGAAGCCTTTTTGTCTCTCATCCGAGAAACTTCTTCAGTTAAGACTGAATTAACAAAGTGGTTTCGATCATCTTGACAATGACCACACAAAGGTTAAATAGCTGGGTTTCCCAACCGTTGGCTGAAGAGGTCTCTGGAATGAGAGACGAAAAACCGTCAGAGCACCTTTAAAAAAGTCTGGTTGCCCTTCCCAGGATAACTATGACATGGACAATTTATTTTGGGAGAGAAAAGACCACTTGTTTATTTCATACATATAAAAGAGAAGACTATAAATTGGGGGCAATTTGGGAATTTCAAACTTTTACTTACGAATCTGTCAGTACGATTGGTTCTTGCGTGAGGCCCAATAACCCTGTTGCCTTTTAGCTAAATGCTACCCTGATACAGAAGTTTTTTTTCCCCATCAGACCCTGGTACACTGAGCATGCCTGGTTGTGTGTCATGCAACCCCAAACTTTTAATAAAGACATAACAAACAGAGAAAACACTGCTGTTACCACTGCAGTGAAAATACATTGATGACACCCCTGCAGCCCTTAAAGATGACCTCCATACTTGCTCACCAACACCCCAATCTCATCCCAAAATTGCTGCCACCCACCCTGGCCCCCTCCCTGATGGTAACGTCATGACACAGACAGAAGTAGGGACACTAATGCTCTGGTTTGGAAAAGCTCAAAGAAGAGTATATGTTTGACACAGAAGACAAAGAAGGACATTTTGGGGTTTCTTTGCAGGCAGGTTGTTGTGTCTATCCAGAGGCGTTGATGTAGAGCTGACTCTGTAGGATGTAGTCAATGACGGGCTGACTCAGGTAGTCCACAACATGGCCGTCACCGTGCTGCAAGGCCAGTCTGATGGATGGGGTGAGGAAGGGACATATATTCACACAGTTTTTACATTTTATATTGTACATTTAACCTGCTAAACTCTTCATCACTGTCCTATATCAAACATGTATCTCCAAAACATCAACACTCCATGAGCCAAAAAAATACAAACGTGTTTTCAGCTTCATGGCATCTTTCAGTTAACCCGTTGGGCCCATTAACGTATTCTCAAACAACGGTTCATATGATATCTTACAAAATATGACGGTCCTATTTAACGTTGTAGAACGGCATTAAAGTTTAGAGGGATCTTTGTCCCTTTCTGCCCTTTCAGTTGCCATTCTGGTTGAACCATTGTACAGCATTTGGTTCTTTATGTACAAAACTCAAGAACAGATCTATTTGTAAAGAGGACTTTCTACAAGTTAAAAGCCAGTGCCTGAATTGATCCAAAAAGGGTGTCGGTACCCTAATTCAGCAGTTGCATGACATGATCATTGCATGTGTCTTGGATGCATTTATAATCATCTTGTAGGTGTCAACCTGAATAGTTGACTATTCAACAATCTAAGGAGCCTGTTCTAATCGTTCCAATCTCACGGTCAAATCGTTGCTGTGTCTTTAAACTTTGATGTTACACAAGGCTCTGTTCTTGGCACAATTCTTTTCACACACACACACACATATATATATATATATATATATATATATATATATATATATATATATATATATATATATATGCATCCTTTAGGCAGTATAATCAGTAAACACTATAAACTTTCACTGTTATGTTATGCAGATGATACCCATTTATATCTATCGATCAAGCCAGAAAAAACTAAACAGTTAAACTTCAATCATCAGTCTGTAAATTACACAGTGGGGTCTAGACCGACTCTATCTGTGAAGTGTCCTGAGATAACTTCTCTATGATTTGACAATTTAAATCAAACTAAATTGAAAACTTTGGAGCACCTTTAACCAAGTCGAGTTGGTTAAAGGTGTTTATCATTGTCATTCCCCAAACTGTACACAATGAAATTAGTAGTTGAAATGTGTACTTGCAAATCCACCCAGCACACAGTTTGCACACACAGCAAACACATGCATTTGAAGGGTGTGAAGCTGGGTCAGCCATGATAGTGCTGACACCTTCTCCAGCTGCACTTGAACCGGCGACTCTGTGGTTCCTAAGCTAAGTCCCCATAGACTCAGCTACATCCGCCCCAATTTATCTTAAGGATCAATCCATTGGGGCTACATGGGGGTGCTGTCTGATTTTACATTGAATTGCTTGGTTTCTCCCAATGAATCATGATATATGTTAGTATATCAGCCTATTAACAATACTTTTAAATAACAATTAGAATTAAGGGTACTCATATGGACAAAAATCAGAAGTGCCGGTACTATGCATTCAGACGTTTAGAATAGAGTAGTCCTCTCAGACATCTGATGGACACAATCAAGCTCTGTGGCAGCAACTTTCGACAGTTATAGCACCAAAGATTAACTGCAAGGCCTCCTGCACACTGGCTGCATGGCGTGTCCATTTTTATTTTGGGCTCCCATGGTAACAGGTTAGAGCTTGCACACTGCCTACGTGACACGCACGTCTCAGGCGCGACTCGAGCTGCGCTGAAAAGTCGTGCATGTTAGAAATAGGACCAACACCTATTTTTCATGCGACACGCAAGCGTGTTGGAAGTGTTTCCAGACAAAATAGAATACGAAAATATGTTTATATGTCATTTTGACATGAATACATTTCATAAATTACATTTTGATGTTTGAAAGTCTCGAGATTTTGACATAAATGCAGATATAAATGTAATTAAAAAAAAAAAAATAATTATCGATTTTCAAATATTGCACCTGTCAATACAGAACGAAATATTCTGTAGCCTATTTTGCCGTCAATACTGCCGAAGTCGCTATTATTTCATTTCATCAATGGAAAACATACATGTGTACAGACAAGGCTAGCAGCAGCAGTGCCACGTCAGACCCCTTTCTGGTGTGCAAAGACATAGAAAACGCCACGCAGCCGCCACGCAACTGAAACGCCACTCTCACGCCACGCAGCCATTGTGCAGGAGGCCTTATCCCTACCTGCTCTTGGTTGAGCTGACGATGGACATCGGGTGGCTCATCCCGTCTTTCACAACGGTGATGTTGTCCTGAAAACAAAACAGATATGAGATGAGGCAAAGAAGGTGGACGTTTCTCTTCCTTACAGAGTAAACCATCCAGAGTTTAACTGTGATATTAACCTTGAATTTGCGGAGAATGGAGGAATGATTCATGATCTTCTCTGTGTCGGCTCCATCACGAGGAACAACCACGATCCCAAAATCCCCCACGATCACCTCCATCTGATACCAACAGAAACACAACCGTCAGTCACTCTGCAGGCAGCGCTACGCAGCCGTCTATAGGAATAACACCGGCATTCATGACAAAAAGATGGACTGAATCAATTTTGCCGCTGACAGGCTCAGATTATTATTCTAAGTGTCTGACAACATTATGAAAGGATCCCTACAGAGATAGACCTTTTAGACTAGAACTTTTAGACTCCATGTAAATAATCCGGACTTTTAGCGTGTATAGAGCCAGCATATTTCCACCAGACTCTATGTAAATAATCAGGACTTTTAGTGTGTATAGAGCCAGCATATTTCCACCAGACTCTATGTAAATAATCAGTACTTTTAGCGTGTATAGAGCCAGCATATCTCCACATTTAAATGGGTGAATTAAGGGTTTATTTCAACCAAACCAGAGTGGTGATTGTTGGAACAACGGCTTTTGGTGGTTTTATTTAGTTTCTGTCCACTTTGAATGAAGTGTGGTTTACCATGATAAAAGTCCTGATTATTTACATGGAGTCTGGTGGAAATATGCTGGCTCTATACACGCTAAAAGTCCTGATTATTTACATGGCGTCTGGTGGAAATATGCTGGCTCTATACACGCTAAAAGTCCTGATTATTTACATGGAGTCTGGTGGAGTTTGGTGATGGTGATTTCGGGGCTGTTTCATGTTAAACTAAAAGGATCTTACTCTTTAACTAAAAGTTCTATCTCTGTAGGGATCCTTTCATAATGTTGTCAGACACTCAATTACATCATTCAGACCCTTGGATTCCTTCACTGTCTCTTGCTAACAGCAAGCATTCATATTAGCATGATGTTTCGCTCGTTAGCAGTGTGAGAGAAGAATAACGCTGCATGCTAACGCTTTCTTTTTGCAGGTGTTTTCCTTTGTCTTGGCCATCGAAATGACCTGTCGGGTTATTAGAATGGCGTTCAAAGGAAATAGAGATGGGGCGGGTCTACATGTTGGGTAGGGGGCAGGGCTACAGTGTGCTTACATCACTGTCCTTCCACAGGCCAGGGATGCAGAAGGACTCCAGGAGATCACTGCCACACAGGAGCAAGATGCGTAACTCTACAGACGACAAACAGGCAGGAGGAAAGAGACACGTTCTCGTAAACTACTCGTTTACCGGATACAAACAAACCAGAAGGAGGCCAGACACAGCAGGAAGGAAAACCAGAGGACACGACACAAGAGTCTGTTCAGCTTTACAGAGACGACTCACCGATCTCCTCGTATCTCATGGCGGTGCCCAGGTTTGCATTTTCATCTGACAACAATGAAACAGAATACAAATGGGATTCAATAATACATCTTCAGTGTTGACAAGAAAGGGACAGGGCGAGAATAATTACATACTTTTACAACTTTTCAATTAAACAACTTTAAAAAGATATCATATCTGAATAAGTCTTGCATTGCCAGCCCAGGTCTGGCGAGTCCACACAGCATTCCTGGATGGGTGTATTGGCATTTCTTTAAACCAATCACAATCGTCTTGGGCGGAGCTAAGCACCGGACGGAGCAACGGTGCCTCTGCTAAATGTAGCTCAGCGTGAATTCATTCAGGAAGACCTAACTTTTTATCAATGATCTCTTCTTAAATCAATCAGCTGTTGGAGGTGCTCACCTTCCCGTTAAACCAATCAGAATCGGCCACGAATTCCAAGGGCCAATCACAGCCTCACAACCCTGCTTTAAATCTGTTCTGAGCGTACAACTCTCCACCTCCCCTTCCACCTCCAGTCATCGTCTTTCTCCAGCTGACCGCTCTGGAGCCTCTTTCGGTCTGGTCTTCGGGCTCCTTCTCCGCCACCACCGCTGTCTGGACTCTATCGTATGATGGTTCTCTACCCCTATAGGAGAACTATTAATATAAACGATGGAGTCTAACCTCCTAAGACTCTAAGTCTCTCCTGATTGCCTCACGAAGAAAGTTGTTTTGGTAGTACATGTGTATTTTCAAAAGTAGTTAAAGTGGTGCAATCGAAAACTCAAATTGGACAGATAGTCTAGCTAGCTGTCTGGATTGACCCTGCAGAGATCTGAGGAGCAGTTAACCATAGTCCTCACACATCCACCGGAGGTTAGAACGCCAACACAGAGACAGAGGAAGGAGACGGACATCCAGCCGAAAAGAGGGACATCCGGCAGGAACTTCCGGATCTGAATACTTCTTCCACTGGAACTTGTTTCTACTCTTTTCGTCGTGTTTACTCACCGACGAAGGTGAAGCGTTCGATGTGAGGGCGGACGCAGCAGATCTTCCCCAAATTCTCGCTGATCTTCCCCCACAGTTTGACTTAAAGAAAGAAAGAGAGTGGTTTACATTTATTACATTCATAATAATCTGAAGGTACACTTTTCTTTGTGTGAGTATTGATGTGTGTAATATGGAGAAAGGTGACTCACTGGCTGTGGGCTTGTGATTCATGTTGTTGTGGTTCTGGTAGATGGGCGGAGTCTCGTTCTGTGGCTGACCAATCACAGGAGTCGTCAACGGCGTGTTGACGTTGGACAGAATGCAGCCGGTGACTCTCTGAGGAACAGAAACATCACAACAACACAATATCTCAGACATTTTTCACATTTCTCCTCTGCTACAGCGACTACGTAGACCGGGTAAAGCCAGCGGGGACCAATCACAAACTGGCTTATCCACCTGGCGCGCTATTGGCTGGTTTAACACGATGACGACAGAGAAGCGACCAAGCAGCTTCTTGTATACATTCAACACGGCGGCCACCGAAGTGCAGCAACCAGTCTATGCCGCTGTCGCTGCTGTTTTAAAGGATCTCAAAGGCAACTTGCCCTGGAACAGTTCCTACAAAAGAAGGCTGTGTTTGCCTTACTACCGACCAACTTTGGTAAAGCCTAATTTACCAGCTGGCCCTGCTGGTGGCCAAAAGAATGGAGCTCAGCTCAAACCTCCTTGTTGCGGTCATTGACATATATATAATGGACCAAGAGGTCCCGTGTCTCTGGATGGAGACCAGTGAAGTCACTTTTCCGGTGATGGCTGAGCGTTACTGAGCAGCCTCCAACTGAGCTTGAAGACGTAGATGTGACGTGAGCAACCTGTCTGAAAGTTGGAAGTCTTCTGGTAGCTGTGCCAAGAGAAATCTCAATCATTCCCAATCTAGCAGAGACGGAGAGCGTAGGTATATGTAAGGAGATAACATAGGCACAGGCTAATTACTGATCACTAACATGATAGTTA
>CM042324.1:1635511-1645511 GCA_023566125.1 Zingel zingel | reverse complement strand
TAATTACATTATTTTAAACGATGATTATCTTCAGAGAGGATAACTATCCTGACGAACTCGCTGTGAGTTTATGTTGTAACAGCAGAGATGTGAATAATTCATGTTTCAGCGTGTAGATTATCTATTAAAACCTTCTTATATTCGTGGATCCTTTCAGTATCAGAAATGTGAATAATTCACGTGTACCCTGCAGCTTTGCTTCCTCTCATTAGCTGCTGTTTAAACCTCGTATTTTCCTCCTACAGTACAAAGCATAAATAATAATGTATCATGTGTTACACCTTCTTAGCCAACCTTTACCTAACTTATTATTATTATATGCTCAGTGGAGATCTGGTGTCTTACCTTTGACTGTTGAAACAGGACGATATGTTAAAGGTCCCATGGCATGAAGATGTCACTTTATGAGGGTTTTTTTTTCGGTTTCTACTGTCCTTTTTCACTGGGAACAGTGTGTTGCCTTGTTTAGTAAGGGAACAACAGCAGAATAACTCGTGGCCTCACATAGTAACTCGTGGCCTCAAGATAGTAACTCGTGGCCTCACATAGTAACTCGTGACCTCAAGATGGTAACTCGTGGCCTCACATAGTATCTCATGGCCTCAAGATAGTAACTTGTGTCCTCAAGATAGTAACTCGTGGCCTCACATAGTATCTCATGGCCTCAAGATAGTAACTCGTGGCCTCACATAGTAACTCATGGCCTCAAGATAGTAACTCGTGGCCTCACATAGTATCTCATGGCCTCAAGATAGTAACTCGTGGCCTCACATAGTAATCTCATGGCCTCAAGATAGTAACTCGTGGCCTCACATAGTATCTCATGGCCTCAAGATAGTAACTCGTGGCCTCAAGATAGTAACTCGTGGCCTCACATAGTATCTCATGGCCTCAAGATAGTAACTCGTGGCCTCACATAGTATCTCATGGCCTCAAGATAGTAACTCGTGGCCTCAAGATAGTAACTCGTGGCCTCACATAGTAACTCGTGACCTCAAGATGGTAACTCGTGGCCTCACATAGTATCTCGTGGCCTCAAGATAGTAACTCGTGGCCTCACATAGTATCTCATGGCCTCAAGATAGTAACTCGTGTCCTCAAGATAGTAACTCGTGGCCTCACATAGTATCTCATGGCCTCAAGATAGTAACTCGTGGCCTCACATAGTAACTCATGGCCTCAAGATAGTAACTCGTGGCCTCACATAGTAACTCATGGCCTCAAGATAGTAACTCGTGGCCTCACATAGTATCTCATGGCCTGAAGATAGTAACTCGTGGCCTCACATAGTATCTCATGGCCTCAAGATAGTAACTCGTGGCCTCAAGATAGTAACTCGTGGCCTCACATAGTAACTCGTGACCTCAAGATGGTAACTCGTGGCCTCACATAGTATCTCGTGGCCTCAAGATAGTAACTCGTGGCCTCACATAGTAACTCGTGACCTCAAGATGGTAACTCGTGGCCTCACATAGTAACTTGTGACCTCAAGATGGTAACTCGTGGCCTCACATAGTATCTTGTGGCCTCAAGATAGTAACTCGTGGCCTCAAGATAGTATCTCGTGGCCTCAAGATAGTAACTCGTGGCCTCAAGATAGTAACTCGTGGCCTCAAGATAGTAACTCGTGGCCTCACATAGTATCTCGTGGCCTCAAGATAGTAACTTGTGGCCTCACATAGTAACTCGTGGCCTCAAGATGGTAACTCGTGGCCTCACATAGTAACTCGTGGCCTCAAGATAGTAACTTGTGGCCTCGAGATAGTAACTCGTGGCCTCGAGATAGTAACTCGTGGCCTCACATAGTAACTCGTGGCCTCAAGATAGTAACTCGTGGTCTCAAGATACTATCTCGTGGCCTCACATAGTAACTCGTGGCCTCAAGATAGTAACTCGTGGCCTCACATAGTAACTCGTGGCCTCAAGATAGTAACTCGTGGCCTCAAGATACTATCTCGTGGCCTCACATAGTAACTTGTGGGCTCAAGATAGTAACTCGTGGCCCCACATAGTAACTCGTGGCCTCAAGATGGTAACTCGTGGCCTCAAGATAGTAACTCGTGGCCTCAAGATAGTAACTCGTGGCCTCACATAGTAACTCGTGGCCTCACATAGTAACTCGTGGCCTCACATAGTAACTCGTGGCCTCAAGATAGTAACTCGTGGCCTCACATAGTAACTCGTGGCCTTAAGATGGTAACTCGTGGCCTCAAGATAGTAACTCGTGGCCTCAAGATAGTAACTCATGGCCTCACATAGTATCTCGTGGCCTCAAGATAGTAACTTGTGGCCTCACATAGTAACTCGTGGCCTCAAGATGGTAACTCGTGGCCTCACATAGTAACTCGTGGCCTCACATAGTAACTCGTGGCCTCAAGATAGTAACTCGTGGCCTCGAGATAGTAACTCGTGGCCTCAAGATACTATCTCGTGGCCTCACATAGTAACTCGTGGCCTCAAGATAGTAACTCGTGGCCTCACATAGTAACTCGTGGCCTCAAGATAGTAACTCATGGCCTCAAGATACTATCTCGTGGCCTCACATAGTAACTCGTGGCCTCAAGATAGTAACTCATGGCCTCAAGATACTATCTCGTGGCCTCACATAGTAACTCGTGGCCTCAAGATAGTAACTCGTGGCCTCACATAGTAACTCGTGGCCTCAAGATAGTAACTCGTGGCCTCACTTAGTAACTTGTGGCCTCAAGATAGTAACTCGTGGCCTCAAGATAGTAACTCGTGGCCTCACTTAGTAACTCGTGGCCTCAAGATAGTAACTCGTGGCCTCGAGATAGTAACTCGTGGCCTCGATAGTAACTTGTGGCCTCAAGATAGTAACTCGTGGCCTGAAGATAGTAACTCGTATCTTGACTCCACGAGATAGTTATAATTCATTTTTTTGACAAAGTGGGACCGGGGGGACTCCGATCGATAATCAGCCAGGGCCGATAATCGGTCTATCCCTAGTTTAAATGATATAGAACATGAGTTTAATCTCGGTTTCTCCTGCCCTTTTTCACTGGGAACAACAGCTATTTGTAAACACATACATTAACCAGTTATCTTTTTAGAAAGCCTGAGATGGACACCTGGGTAGCTCACTTGGTAGAGCGGGCGCCCATATGCAGAGGAGGCTCAGTCCTCAACCTCGAGTCCGACTTGAGGCCATTTGCTGCATGCCCCCCCCCCCCCCCCTTTCCTGTCTAAAGCTGTCCTGTCTATTAAAGGCTAAAATGCCCAAAAATAATCTTAAAAAAAGAGAAAGCCTGAGATATTTGTCGGTATAAATGGTTTGGGTCTTTTTTCATATATCTTTTTTTCTTAATTTATTTATTTAATAATCTGTCTAACTAACTTTTATTTATTTATTTTTTTAAGATAATTTTTTTGGGCTATTCCGCCTTTAATTTTAATTTATTTTATTTTATTTTTTGACAGGACAGCTAGGTGAGAAAGGGGAGAGAGAGAGAGGGGGGGGGGGGGGGGGGGAGACATGTAGGAAATCGTCTCAGGTCGGATTCGAGCCCTGGGCCTCTGCGTCGAGGCATAACCTCTCAGTATATGTGCGCCTGCTCTACCCGCTGATCCAACCCGGCCACAAACTAACTAACTTTGACCACTAGTTTTACATTTATCTTTGAAATTCATGCTCAATGAGCCTCGTATATTTGAAATTATATTTAATATTTGAGTAAAAAAAGCAGAAATTACAACTTGTTTTGGCTAATAGTTCAGATCAGATGTTTGTTGATGGATAATCACAGACAAAGTGTTGAAATCATTTAAATTTCACACCTGTTGTCTTCCTTGTCTTGCCTGTTGGTCAAGCTTAAAAATATCCTAAATTATCAACCAATTCTGTGTTAAAGCTATAGGCTTCTAGCCAACTTCATTCAGTTATTTTTGCAGCAATTTGGTTAAAAGAAACCCAAATTAAAATAAAGAAACTTTGTAAACGGGTCAGATTTGACCCGAAGACAACAGGAGGGTTGATGCCGCAGGAAGCCGCCTCTGAGCAAGGCACTGTGTGTGTGTTTGTGTGTGTCCAGAGGGATGCTTGTTTTCTGGGCTGCGCCACACGCCGCGCAAAGGCCTGCGCAGTTTCAACACGGAACATTTCCGTCTTTCTCCTCCCTACCGCGGCTTCACACTGCGATGATCCGGGTAACATTAGGTCCCTAACGTGTCATTGTTCTGCTCCGGGTCTGTGTCGTCTGTGTATTTCTCCCGAAGTGGAGCCGTCGCCCATTTCAGCACCACCCCTACCGGACAGCGACCGCGCAGCCACACCAAACCTCATTCACATTTAGCTGTCTTTTAGCGCAGATTGTATGCGAGATGTTATTGATTGTTTGGGAGGTTTTAATGGATCTTTATCTTCTATAAAACAGACATTCTTACACCCAAAAGCCCTTTACTTTGACATACAAGTTCAAAACCATTTTGTGATTATTTGTAGAGTGTTAATTTCTTTCTATGTGCGTTTATTCTCTCTCTCTCTCTCTCTCTCTCTCTCTCTCTCTCTCTCTCTCTCTCTCTCTCTCTCTCTCTCTCCATCTTTTTCTTGTCTGGTGAAGACTCTAGGCCATGTCTCATGAATGTGTGCTCTTAGCCTGTTAATGATGCTGTTTGTGTAGACTTCCATGTGTTATGAATCAGTGTTCTTGATTTGTGTGTAAACGTATCGACAGAAACATAAGAATTGTGTATATTACGTGCTTATTTCCTGTAATATTATGCCTGGAGAATGCCACTTTTCAAGCCTCTGGAGCGTTTTTTTACGCCTCTTACAAATCATAGGCTATACTGTGTCTTCTTAATATGTACATATGTGTAAATAAAGAAGCCAAACGAAAGGGAACAGCGTCCCATCCACCCCCAACTCACCGAACATATGGATGTGTCCCTTGGTGATGGGGTTGAAGCTGCCGCAGGACAGCAGGATGACGTGCGTCTTGGTGTTTTCTGTCATGGTTCCTGTCGTTTGTTGTCTGTCCTGTGAGTGTGTTGTGTCCCGGTCCGGTCCGGTCCCGGTCTCTGTTTGTGTTCGGGTCTGTAGGTCCGCAGAAGGATAGCGAGCGAGAGAGAGAGAGAGATACAGAGCGAGAGATACAGAGCGAGAGAGAGAGAGAGAGAGAGAGAGAGAGAGAGAGAGAGAGAGAGAGAGAGAGAGAGAGAGAGAGAGAGGTGTGTCTGCTGCAGGAAGCTGCGTCAGCGCGTTAAAGAGACAGTCACACAGCAGACTGCTGAAATATGTAGGCTACAATTTGCAATAGTGAACCTGAAACTAAAGCTGGGCGATATAAAATATTACACAAAATATTAAAGGTCCCATGGCATGGTGATCTTTGGATGCTTTTATATAGGCCTTAGTGGTCCCCTAATACTGTATCTGAAGTCTCTTTATATAGACCTTAGTGGTCCCCTAATACTGTATCTGAAGTCTCTTTATATAGACCTTAGTGGTCCCCTAATACTGTATCTGAAGTCTCTTTATATAGGCCTTAGTGGTCCCCTAATACTGTATCTGAAGTCTCTTTTATAGGCCTTAGTGGTCCCCTAATACTGTATCTGAAGTCTCTTTATATAGGCCTTAGTGGTCCCCTAATACTGTATCTGAAGTCTCTTTATATAGGCCTTAGTGGTCCCCTAATACTGTATCTGAAGTCTCTTTTATATAGACCTTAGTGGTCCCTAATACTGTATCTGAAGTCTCTTTATATAGACCTTAGTGGTCCCCTAATACTGTATCTGAAGTCTCTTTTATATAGACCTTAGTGGTCCCCTAATACTGTATCTGAAGTCTCTTTTATATAGACCTTAGTGGTCCCTAATACTGTATCTGAAGTCTCTTTTATTTAGACCTTAGTGGTCCCTAATACTGTATCTGAAGTCTCTTTTATATAGACCTTAGTGGTCCCCTAATACTGTATCTGAAGTCTCTTTATATAGGCCTTAGTGGTCCCCTAATACTGTACCTGAAGTCTCTTTCATATAGACCTTAGTGGTCCCCTAATACTGTATCTGAAATCTCTTTATGTAGGCCTTAGTGGTCCCCTAATACTGTATCTGAAGTCTCTTTTATATAGGCCTTAGTGGTCCCCTAATACTGTATCTGAAGTCTCTTTTATATAGACCTTAGTGGTCCCCTAATACTGTATCTGAAGTCTCTTTATATAGACCTTAGTGGTCCCTAATACTGTATCTGAAGTCTCTTTTATATAGACCTTAGTGGTCCCCTAATACTGTATCTGAAGTCTCTTTTATATAGACCTTAGTGGTCCCCTAATACTGTATCTGAAGTCTCTTTTATATAGACCTTAGTGGTCCCCTAATACTGTATCTGAAGTCTCTTTATATAGACCTTAGTGGTCCCTAATACTGTATCTGAAGTCTCTTTTATATAGACCTTAGTGGTCCCCTAATACTGTATCTGAAGTCTCTTTTATATAGGCCTTAGTGGTCCCTAATACTGTATCTGAAGTCTCTTTATATAGACCTTAGTGGTCCCCTAATACTGTATCTGAAGTCTCTTTATATAGACCTTAGTGGTCCCCTAATACTGTATCTGAAGTATCTTTTATATAGACCTTAGTGGTCCCCTAATACTGTATCTGAAGTCTCTTTATATAGACCTTAGTGGTCCCTAATACTGTATCTGAAGTCTCTTTTATATAGACCTTAGTGGTCCCCTAATACTGTATCTGAAGTCTCTTTTATATAGACCTTAGTGGTCCCCTAATACTGTATCTGAAGTCTCTTTATATAGACCTTAGTGGTCCCCTAATACTGTATCTGAAGTCTCTTTATATAGACCTTAGTGGTCCCCTAATACTGTATCTGAAGTCTCTTTTATATAGACCTTAGTGGTCCCTAATACTGTATCTGAAGTCTCTTTTATATAGACCTTAGTGGTCCCCTAATACTGTATCTGAAGTCTCTTTTATATAGGCCTTAGTGGTCCCTAATACTGTATCTGAAGTCTCTTTATATAGACCTTAGTGGTCCCTAATACTGTATCTGAAGTCTCTTTTATATAGACCTTAGTGGTCCCCTAATACTGTATCTGAAGTCTCTTTATATAGACCTTAGTGGTCCCCTAATACTGTATCTGAAGTATCTTTTATATAGACCTTAGTGGTCCCCTAATACTGTATCTGAAGTCTCTTTATATAGACCTTAGTGGTCCCTAATACTGTATCTGAAGTCTCTTTTATATAGACCTTAGTGGTCCCCTAATACTGTATCTGAAGTCTCTTTTATATAGACCTTAGTGGTCCCCTAATACTGTATCTGAAGTCTCTTTATATAGACCTTAGTGGTCCCCTAATACTGTATCTGAAGTCTCTTTATATAGACCTTAGTGGTCCCCTAATACTGTATCTGAAGTATCTTTTATATAGACCTTAGTGGTCCCTAATACTGTATCTGAAGTCTCTTTTATATAGACCTTAGTGGTCCCCTAATACTGTATCTGAAGTCTCTTTATATAGACCTTAGTGGTCCCCTAATACTGTATCTGAAGTCTCTTTATATAGACCTTAGTGGTCCCCTAATACTGTATCTGAAGTCTCTTTATATAGACCTTAGTGGTCCCTAATACTGTATCTGAAGTCTCTTTTATATAGACCTTAGTGGTCCCCTAATACTGTATCTGAAGTCTCTTTTATATAGACCTTAGTGGTCCCCTAATACTGTATCTGAAGTCTCTTTATATAGACCTTAGTGGTCCCTAATACTGTATCTGAAGTCTCTTTTATATAGACCTTAGTGGTCCCCTAATACTGTATCTGAAGTCTCTTTTATATAGGCCTTAGTGGTCCCTAATACTGTATCTGAAGTCTCTTTATATAGACCTTAGTGGTCCCCTAATACTGTATCTGAAGTCTCTTTATATAGACCTTAGTGGTCCCCTAATACTGTATCTGAAGTATCTTTTATATAGACCTTAGTGGTCCCCTAATACTGTATCTGAAGTCTCTTTATATAGACCTTAGTGGTCCCTAATACTGTATCTGAAGTCTCTTTTATATAGACCTTAGTGGTCCCCTAATACTGTATCTGAAGTCTCTTTTATATAGACCTTAGTGGTCCCCTAATACTGTATCTGAAGTCTCTTTATATAGACCTTAGTGGTCCCCTAATACTGTATCTGAAGTCTCTTTATATAGACCTTAGTGGTCCCCTAATACTGTATCTGAAGTCTCTTTTATATAGACCTTAGTGGTCCCTAATACTGTATCTGAAGTCTCTTTTATATAGACCTTAGTGGTCCCCTAATACTGTATCTGAAGTCTCTTTTATATAGGCCTTAGTGGTCCCTAATACTGTATCTGAAGTCTCTTTATATAGACCTTAGTGGTCCCTAATACTGTATCTGAAGTCTCTTTTATATAGACCTTAGTGGTCCCCTAATACTGTATCTGAAGTCTCTTTATATAGACCTTAGTGGTCCCCTAATACTGTATCTGAAGTATCTTTTATATAGACCTTAGTGGTCCCCTAATACTGTATCTGAAGTCTCTTTATATAGACCTTAGTGGTCCCTAATACTGTATCTGAAGTCTCTTTTATATAGACCTTAGTGGTCCCCTAATACTGTATCTGAAGTCTCTTTTATATAGACCTTAGTGGTCCCCTAATACTGTATCTGAAGTCTCTTTATATAGACCTTAGTGGTCCCCTAATACTGTATCTGAAGTCTCTTTATATAGACCTTAGTGGTCCCCTAATACTGTATCTGAAGTATCTTTTATATAGACCTTAGTGGTCCCCTGATTGAGAAAAATCGACAAAAACATCGGGAAAAGTGACAAGTGTCGAAAATGTCAAATGTTGACTAAGAAAAAACAAATAGCTGCAAATCGACAAAAACATTTAAAAAATCGCTGAAAGAAATCTACGAAAACATTTAAAAAATCAACAAAAACATGAAAACTTTTTTTTTTTTTAAATCAACAAATACATAAAAAAAAAACATTTATAAAAAATCGACAAAAAATGTTTTTTAAAAAAAACGCTGAAAACAATCGACAAAAACATCAAAGAAAATATCGCTGGAAAAAAATCCACAAACATATTTTAAAAAAGTGCTGAAAAAATCAACAAATACATCACAAAAAAATCCACAAAAACATCAAAAAAATCGCTGAAAAAAATCAACAAAAACATTTAAAAAAATCCACAAAAATATTTTTAAAAAGTGCTGAAAAAATCCACAAAAACGTTTTCAAAAATCAAGAAAAACATTTTAAAAAAAATCGACAAAAACATCTTAAAAAATCGACAAAAACATCACAAAAAAATCCACAAAAATATTTTAAAAAATCGACAAAAACATCAAAAAATCCCTGAAAAAAATCAACAAATACAGTACAAAAAATCAACAAAAATATCACAAAAAAATCAACAAAAATATCACAAAAAAAATCAACAAAAATATCACAAAAAAATCAACAAAAATATTTTAAAAAAGTGCTGAAAAAATCAACAAATACATCACAAAAAAATCAACAAAAACATTTAAAAAAATCCACAAAAATATTTTAAAAAAGTGCTGAAAAAATCCACAAAAACGTTTTCAAAAATCAAGAAAAACATTTAAAAAAAAATCGACAAAAACATCACAAAAAAATCCACAAAAATATTTTAAAAAATCGACAAAAACATCAAAAAAATCCCTGAAAAAAATCAACAAATATATCACAAAAAAATCAACAAAAATATTTTAAAAAAGTGCTGAAAAAAATCAACAAATACATCACAAAAATCGCTAAAAAAAATCAACAGCAACACAAGGGTTAAAAAAAACCCACCAAACGCGAGTAACGTCAGTAACGCGAGTAACGTCAGTAACGCGAGTAACGTCAGTAACGCGAGTAACGTCAGTAACGCGAGTAACGTCAGTAACTGTACGTCGTTACTCGCTACCGCCTCCTCCTCGCAGTCTCTCGGCCCTGTGGGTCAGACAGGAACAAGATGGCGCCGGGAGGAGCGTTAG
>CM042324.1:1620511-1625511 GCA_023566125.1 Zingel zingel | reverse complement strand
GATTATTATTCTAAGTGTCTGACATTATGGAAAGGATCCCGACAGAGATCCTTTAGTTAAAGAGACCTTTTAGTTAAAGAGAAAGATCCTTTTAGTTTAACATGAAATCACCATCACCAAACCCACCAGACTCCATGTAAATAATCAGTACTTTTATCATCGTAAAACACACTTCATTCAAAGTGGACAGAAAATAAATAAAACTACCAAAAGCCGTCTTGGTTCATCTTTCCTCTGTTCCAACAATCACCACTCTGGTTTGGTTGAAATAAGCCCTAAATTCACCCATTTACATGTGGAAATATGCTGGCTCTATACACTCTAAAAGTCCTGATTATTTACATGGAGTCTGGTGGAAATATGCTGGCTCTATACACGCTAAAAGTACTGATTATTTACATGGAGTCTGGTGGAAATATGCTGGCTTTATACACGCTAAAAGTCCTGATTATTTACATGGAGTCTGGTGTAAATATGCTGGCTCTATACACGCTAAAAGTCCTGATTATTTACATGGAGTCTGGTGAAACATGCTGGCTCTATACACGCTAAAAGTCCTGATTATTTACATGGAGTCTGGTGTAGTTTGGTGATGGTGATTTCGGGGCTGTTTGATGTTAAACTAAAAGGATCTTACTCTTTAACTAAAAGGTCTATCTCTGTAGGGATCCTTTCATAATGTTGTCAGACACTTAGAATAATAATCTGAGTCTGTCAGCGGCAACAACAGAACTTTTAGTGGACGCTGACTGAAGCTGAACATTTGTCCTGTAGGGTTACATCACAGCCCGGTTCACGGCTGCCAGTTACAGCGTGCTCTCTCATTATTGGACCAACTTCAAAGATTCTTGTACCCATCAGTCACTTAGTCACAAATACATTACATTACCCTTAAAAATGGATTTGAGTTCAACTTTGTTCCCTCTGAGATGAAATGAAGGATTTCTAGCCCTGTGATGTTTTAAAGTCCTTCGTCATCCCTGTGCGTTTATCAGCCGCGATGAGGTGAAAACCAAGTGGAGCGTGTCAGATTTCATCAGGGCCTTCATCAAGTTCCACGGTCACGTCTACCTGAGCAAGAGTCTGGACAAACTGGACGCTCTGAGGGAGAAACTGGAGGAGCAGTTCCAGGTAAAACACAAAGACAACCTACTGGCTTTCAGTTCCTCCATTCGGCCCGGTGTTTCCCTGTGATATGAAACTAAAGGTGTGTGTGTGTGTGTGTGTGTGTGTGTGTGTGTGTGTGTGTGTGTGTGTGTGTGTGTGTGTGTGTGTGTGTGTGTGTGTGTGTGTGTGTGTGTGTGTGTGTGTGTGTGTGTGTGTGTGTGTGTGTGTGTGTGTGTGTGCGCGTCTATCTGTGTGTCTCTGTGTGTCTCTGTGTGCGTCTATCTGTGTGTCTCTGTGTGTGTGTGTCTGTCTCTCTGTGTGTGCGTGTCTGTCTCTCTCTGTGTGTGCGTGTCTGTCTCTCTCTGTGTGTGTGTGTCTCTCTCTGTGTGTGTGTGCGTGTCTCTGTGTGCGTCTCTCTCTCTCTGTGTGTGTGTGTGCGTGTCTCTGTGTGTGTCTGTGTGCGTGCAGAGGCTGATCCTACAGAAAGCCTTCAGCTCCCAGCAGCTGGTCCACATCACGGTCATCAACCTGTTTGAGCTGCACCACCTCCGAGACCTGACAGCTGACAGCGGAGAGCAGAGCTACAGCAGCGAGCAGCAAATCAGCTGGTTCCAGCTGCTCGGCCTCTTCAGTAAGACACACACACACACACACACACACACACACACACACACACACACACACACACACACACACACACACACACACACACACACACACACACACAGAGAGACACACACACACACACACACACAGAAAAGAAAAAAAAGAAAACGAGAAATCATACAGGTATGCTATTAAAAAAACTAACTAACAGTGATAACGTGGTACAAGAAAACGTGATATACGTGTAGATTTCTTCCTTTTTTGGAGCGAGCGGGGGGCAATTTGAGTGGAGCGCGAAGCAAACTGCGCTGAGCGATGATGAGCGGAGCGGCCTGATGGAGCTTTGAGCGGGGGATCGGAGGCCTGATGGAGCTTTGAGGGGGGAGAGGAGGGCCTGATGGAGCTTTGAGCGGGGGATCGGAGGCCTGATGGAGCTTTGAGGGGGGAGAGGAGGGCCTGATGGAGCTTTGAGCGGGGGATCGGAGGCCTGATGGAGCTTTGAGGGTGGAGAGGAGGGCCTGATGGAGCTTTGAGCGGGGGATCGGAGGCCTGATGGAGCTTTGAGGGGGGAGAGGAGGGCCTGATGGAGCTTTGAGCGGGGGATCGGAGGCCTGATGGAGCTTTGAGGGGGGAGAGGAGGGCCTGATGGAGCTTTGAGCGGGGGATCGGAGGCCTGATGGAGCTTTGAGGGCGGAGAGGAGGGCCTGATGGAGCTTTGAGCGGGGGATCGGAGGCCTGATGGAGCTTTGAGCGGGGGATCAGAGGCCTGATGGAGCTTTGAGGGGGGAGAGGAGGGCCTGATGGAGCTTTGAGCGGGGGATCGGAGGCCTGATGGAGCTTTGAGCGGGGGATCGGAGGCCTGATGGAGCTTTGAGGGGGGAGAGGAGGGCCTGATGGAGCTTTGAGCGGGGGATCGGAGGCCTGATGGAGCTTTGAGCGGGGGAGCGGAGGCCTGATGGAGCTTTGAGGGGGGAGCGGACGGGTGAACAGCTCCGTGAGCGATGAGCGGAGATTCTCACCGCTCCACTCTGCTCATGTGCTCTGATACATTATCATTCATTTTATTGTTAAACCTCTGAGGGTTATCTTCAACACTAACATACATAGTCATGGAAATTTGCCGAAAAGTATTGGTTAAAATGCGTATTAACCCTGTATAAGGAAGCCACAATAACGTTCATTATCAAAGTTTTTCTTTACTTCTACTTCTAATAATTAAGTACATTTAATATCAGAAAATTACTTTTGATACTCAAGTACAGTAAATACCAGATACTTTAAGACTTTTACTCCAGAAATATTCTGAAATGTGACTTTAACTTCTACCAAAGTCCTTTTCTGGTAAGATACTTGTACTTTTACTCAAGTATTGCTTCCAAGTACTTTATACAAGACTGGTGCCGACTTGTGGTTGGTTGTTGACTGTGTTTGACTTCCTGTCCCCTCCAGTGTCCTTCCTGGGAGTGATGTGCAGCCGCGCTCTGCTCAACAAGAGCCGCGGGGAGGAGATCATGGGCGAGTGTCCTCTCCCGGCCATCAAAGTGTCTCTGGACTGGCTCAAACTGAGACCCAGCGTCTTCCACGAGGCCGCCGTCCACCAGCGGCAGCAGTAAGTCCTCTGTCTCCCAGGGCTGCACCATATCGTTCGGATTATTAGGACTGATATTGCGGTTGGAGTGTGTTTACAATCCATTTTGTTGATCTGTGCTATGTATACAGTATCTCACAAAAGTGAGTACACCCCTCACATTTTAGTAAATATTTTATTATATCTTTTAATGGGACAACACTGAAGAAATTACACTTTGCTCCAATGTAAAGTATTAAGAGTACAGCTTGTATAACAGTGTAAATGTGCTGTCCCCTCAAAATAACTCAACACAGCCATTCATGTCTAAACCGCTGGAAACATAAGTCAGTCCACCCCTATGTTAGATTCCCATAGAGGCAGGCAGACTTTTATTTTGAAAGGCCAGTTATTTCATGGATCCAGGATACTATGCATCCTGATGAAGTTCCCTTGGCCCCCCCATCATCACATCCCCTTCACCATACCCCCCCACATCATCACATCCCCTTCACCATACCCCCACATCATCACATCCCCTTCACCATACCCCCCCATCATCACATCCTCTTCACCATACCCCCCCATCATCACATCCCCTTCACCATACCCCCACATCATCACATCATCACATCCCCTTCACCATACCCCCCCATCATCACATCCCCTTCACCATACCCCCCCATCATCACATCCCCTTCACCATACCCCCACATCATCACATCCCCTTCACCATACCCCCACATCATCACATCCCCTTCACCATACCCCCACATCATCACATCCCCTTCACCATACCCCCACACCATCACATCCCCTTCACCATACCCCCACATCATCACATCCTCTTCACCATACCCCCACATCATCACATCCCCTTCACCATACCCCCACATCATCACATCCCCTTCACCATACCCCCACATCATCACATCCCCTTCACCATACCCCCACATCATCACATCCCCTTCACCATACCCCCACATCATCACATCCCCTTCACCATACCCCCACATCATCACATCCCCTTCACCATACCCCCCCATCATCACATCCCCTTCACCATACCCCCACACCATCACATCCCCTTCACCATACCTAGAGACTGGCATGGTGTGATTTCAGTTAGCCTAACAGCTGTTTTGATTTGCATTGAGAGATGATCTTATAGAAAGTAACCCTATATATCGTCTAAAAACGTGTTAAAAAATCGACAAAAACATAATTTAAAAAAGTGACTAAAAAATTGGAATCAAATTGACAAAACCTTCAAAGTGTAGAAAAAGAACAATAATAAAACGAAGAAATTTAGAGAAAGTTGCAGGTCGACAGAAAGACAACGCAAGGCTTAAAGTAGGGCTGCACAACATCAGGAACAGATCTAATTGAGATTATTTTGGCTGACATTGAGTTGAAGTTGAAATGTCTTTAATGTCCCCAAGGGGCAATTTGGTTCACAACAGGTAGCCAACACATACACATTCACACAAAAACCCATACAAACATGAACTACTAGATAGATAAGAGCATAAATACACATATACACTACACTTAAAAGATGACAAATATGTGCTGTGAAATGGGCGGGGATGGCAGACGACCTATAGTTTGAGAGACCCAACAGCTGATGGGACAAATGATCTCAGGTATCTGTTAGACCGGGCACGTTTCTGAAAGGTCTAGCTCCTTCCTGATGGTAGGAGGCCAAACTCAGAGTGTA
>CM042324.1:1593011-1618011 GCA_023566125.1 Zingel zingel | reverse complement strand
GACTGCCCTCTCTCCGACTGCCCTGTCTCCGACTGTCCTCTCTCTGACTGCCCTCTCTCCGACTGCCCTGTCTCCGACTGCCCTGTCTCCGACTGCCCTCTCTCCGACTGTCCTGTCTCTGACTGCCCTCTCTCCGACTGCCCTGTCTCCGACTGCCCTCTCTCTGACTGCCCTGTCTCCGACTGCCCTCTCTCCGACTGCCCTGTCTCCGACTGTCCTCTCTCTGACTGCCCTCTCTCCGACTGCCCTGTCTCCGACTGCCCTCTCTCTGACTGCCCTGTCTCCGACTGCCCTCTCTCTGACTGCCCTGTCTCCGACTGCCCTCTCTCCGACTGCCCTGTCTCCGACTGCCCTCTCTCTGACTGCCCTGTCTCCGACTGCCCTCTCTCCGACTGCCCTGTCTCCGACTGCCCTGTCTCCGACTGCCCTCTCTCTGACTGCCCTGTCTCCGACTGCCCTCTCTCTGACTGCCCTGTCTCCGACTGCCCTCTCTCTGACTGTCCTGTCTCTGACCGCCCTGTCTCCGACTGCCCTGTCTCCGACTGCCCTCTCTCCGACTGCCCTCTCTCCGACTGCCCTGTCTCTGACTGCCCTCTCTCCGACTGCCCTCTCTCTGACTGCCCTCTCTCCGACTGCCCTGTCTCTGACTGCCCTCTCTCCGACTGCCCTCTCTCTGACTGCCCTCTCTCCGACTGCCCTGTCTCCGACTGCCCTGTCTCCGACTGCCCTGTCTCTAACTGCCCTGTCTCTGACTGCCCCTGACTGCCCTGTCTCCGACTGTCCTCTCTCCGACTGCCCTCTCTCCGACTGTCCTCTCTCCGACTGAACATGCCAGGTCGGCCCAAATGAAGGCCGACGGCTCCTCGGACGGCCGACGGCACGGGACACACCGACCAGACTCGAGTCACCGACCTCGCCAGACGGTCCAACGGCCGATTATCGGCTCTGTGTGTCAGCGCCCTACACACACACACACACACACACACACACGCCAAGGTCGAACACGTCCTCTTCTGTTCTCGCAACCTTCAAACAATGCCCCTCTACGCCATAAAAGCCTGAACTATTTTTATGACTTAAGCTTAACTTTCTGTGCATCAGAGGTCACCCGGAATACTTTTAACCACTTCCTCAATGACTAACGTAGCTCTTATGCGACGAGCACATACACACAATATTTAAAATCTGTCATTTTGTCACATGCGACTGTTGGTCTAGGTATTCACCTTTTTTCAGTCATTTAAACATCTGGCGATGCCCCTAAAAGCTGAGGTCGGTAGGGGTTACCTTGGTTTACGTGTCTCCAACGGGCACGGATTCTCTCAGGCAAGCAACATTGAAAGTTACAGCTCAGTGCGTCCAAAAAAGATCCACACTACTGTAGGGGTGACCCCGAATAGTCAAAGATTCGATGCATCGATATGCGGAGCCTTCGCGGGTGTTATTATGAAACGAGGATCATACCATTTTGGCAATATGGGGGTGCTCAATGTCTAATTTCACACAGAACTACTGGTTTTGTACGGTTATATTAAGTTATATACAGCCTTTAATTATGATAATGCTGTAAAAAAAAACGTCAAAAGAAAGAAGCGTTCGATAAATATTTTTTACGTGTGTGCGTGTAAATCCAACCACCCCTGGGACAGATTTAAGTTTCACTTTCCCTGATCCGTGACAGACGAGGAGCATCTTGACGGCAGGGATTAACGTTACTTAACAATGTCTGGAAAAAGAATCTAAAGTGTGGATGCACTTTGAAATGAAAGATGATCAAAAATCAGTCAAATGCAAGTTGTGCCAACAGCTCACGTCCCACCACTCGTCAACAACAAACACGGCGTTCCACTTAAAACGGGTAAGTTCATCACCAATAAAGACGGTTCACTCTTTCATACATAATGGCGCTTTTAATTTACGATGTCGTGTCCCTCCCGACCCATTCACTCACACACACACACACACACACACACACACACACACACACACACACACACACACACACACACACACACACACACACACACACACAAATCCTTAGTCGGGGACACCCCTACACTACTGTTGGTTCACACAGAAGTGTATGTTGAAGGACAGTTCTCGTGTTGAGTTCTTAGAGCAAAGGAGGAGATGTTCAGACGCAACCCGAATGTTTCCCATGTTTTGATGTTCTGTTTCTGAGCTTAAGCTGATCATTCGTGGTCTTATATCATCCCGCCTTGATTACTGCAACTCCATTTTAACCTGTCTCAGCAAGTCGTCCCAGGACCGTCTGCAACAGGGGTGTCAAACTCAGTTTCCCAGAGGGCCACACTAGAAAATGAGAATCACATCGAGGGCCAGACATGTAGAGATTATTGACACGTGTTTATTTAAGAGAAAAAGTCAAATATTTTGACTGTATTATTGTATGTCTTATATACTGTAGTCTTGTCACTTACATTTGGGCCTCATAAAGCCCCAAAAAAGTTCCTCAGCCAGCGACAAATACGTTTAAAAAAAGTGCTCAAAACATTGGAAAAAGGCCCAAAAAAGCATCAAAATTGTCTAAAAAAGTGACAAAAACATCAGAAAGTGCCAAAAACATCGTAAAAAGCGCCAAACATTTCCGAAAAAGTGGCAAAACATTGAGTAAAGCGTCAAAACCGTTAAAACAAAGTGCCTAAAGCATAGAAAAAAACGCATAAACTGCCAGAAAAGACGTCCAAAATGCAGAAAAAAGCACCAAAAATGTAAAAAAAAAATAAGTAAAATAAAAAAAGCAATAAAAACTTGACAAAAAAAAGTGACAAAAACTAGGGCCTGAAATTTGTTGTGAACCTAAATTGAAATGTGGGCCGGATCAAAGCCTGCAAGGAGCCGGATTTGGCCCTCGGGCCTTGAGTTTGACACATGTGGTCTACAACTGGTCCAGAACTCTGCTGCAAGGCTGTTGACCACCTGTTTTATACTCATTACATTGGCTTCTGATCAAGTTCAGGATCCAATTTAAAGTTCTTGTTCTGACTTATAAAGCATTGCATGGTCAGGCACCTGTTTATATCTCCGACCTGCTCCATCCGTACACTACTAACAGGACCCTCAGGTCTTCTAACCAAGGACTACTGGGGGTCCCACGCCCTCGCTTAAAAACTAAAGGTGACCGTTCCTTTGAAGTGGTGGCTCCAAACGTGGAACGCCCTTCCTACTGTCTTACGTTCTGCAGTCTCTGAAGCTTTTAAAAAGCAGCTGAAGACTCACTTGTTTAAATTCACTTTTGACTCATGTTGGTAACTTTTGGGTTTTAGGTTTTAATCTATTAAAGGTCCCATGACATGGTGCTCTTTGGATGCTTTTATATAGGCCTTAGTGGTCCCCTAATACTGTATCTGAAGTCTCTTTTATATAGACCTTAGTGGTCCCCTAATACTGTATCTGAAGTCTCTTTATATAGGCCTTAGTGGTCCCTAATACTGTATCTGAAGTCTCTTTATATAGACCTTAGTGGTCCCCTAATACTGTATCTGAAGTCTCTTTATATAGACCTTAGTGGTCCCCTAATACTGTATCTGAAGTCTCTTTATATAGACCTTAGTGGTCCCCTAATACTGTATCTGAAGTCTCTTTATATAGACCTTAGTGGTCCCCTAATACTGTATCATGTGAAGCACTTTGTGACTGTCTGTAAAAGGTGCTATATCAAACAAACTTATTATTATATTCTGTTGGTGTTCCAGGTCGCTGGACTTCACTAAAGGGCATCAGGGTATCCTGGTGGACCGGGACGGCCTGCCGGTCCACACTCGGCACCAGAGACTCGTCAGTCTGGGAAAATGGGTGGCTGACAACCAGCCTGGGTGAGTGTCCATCTGCTCTGTCACACACAGTTAAACAAAGACTAGGGTTGGGTATCGTCTGCTCTCTGCCCCCAGAGTCAGAACTAAACGGGGGGAAGCAGCGTTCAACAGTAGCCTGTTGCCACAATTCGGAAAGGCACAAACGCAAACCATTTATTTTCCACAGTAGATCAACGCACGTTATTCTTACTCCAAGCTTATTCCCTTGTTGAACACGGTGTAGAGATGCACCGATAGAGTGACCGGGATTGGCCGGTGTTCACGTGCTCGGCCGTGACCGGCGACCGGCAGGTCAGTCTGACATATGCTGATCTCATGCCGGTCAACGCTCCAATTAACTGCCAACATAAGTTCTACCAGTTACAGTTCTCAAGGACGCACGCACAAACGGACGCCACAGCACGCTCTCTTCTTCCTTTCTTTCAACTTCTCCGCCGTGTGTGGCTCGTACCCGCTCGCGGTGTGAAGGCGTGTCGGCGCTATTCTCCCACATGTAGGAACCTGGTGAATTAACCTGCAACATGTCAGCTGTTTGGGGTTCTTCAGCGTGTGTGCAGAAGATAACAAGTTTGCAATATGCAACAGCTGCAAGGAAAGAGTAGGGCGTGGAGGGACCACACCAACAACCCAAATCACATTTCTTTAGTTGATATTGGACGTGAAGAGAAGGAAATGGTTCTAACATTGACCTTTAGATGTGTGTGAATGTCCCACACCAGGAGTCATTGATATAGTTCTATTTCATAGTGATCCATCATCTGTTCAACATGTTCTATTAAAGAAAAGATAGAAAGTAAATATGTGTGTGTGCTGTAAAGTGGTTAGAAAACATGAAATCAGAATCTGCTAAAATCGGTATCAGCTGGCCTAACGCAAAGAAATCAGAAATCTGAATCGGCCTAGAAAGTCGTAATCGGTGCATCTCTATCGAACACCTCCGATCTTCACTCTTCACACACTACACTCCGATCTGCACACTAGTGTTTACCATTTCCTGCAACTGAGTTCCCACGGGACTTCAGCGCGAGAGAGCTGGCCTTCAGTTACGCTATCACTGTGCAAACCACAGGCGTCATTTGGACAGTTTCCATGTAGTTACATCGTCACTGATATGGTCATAACCACTACAGTGCTCAATTACCTATTTTTGAGGGGGAATACACTTCTCCGACTCTGACCTCCGTGGTCGACTCTTCTGGGCTTTCCATGAAGCGACCGATGGGAAAAGAGGGTTCAGTTTTTACGCTCCACATATCTGCAACAAACGCTGCAGGTCTGCCGCAACTCAGTTCTTTTAAATCAAGGCTGAAGACCTTTCTTTTTGATGCGGTCTTAACTTTAAATAATTGTTCCTTTCTTACGGCCTTTACACATCTGGGACTTTCCCCGTGTGATTAATTCCCACGTCGGTATATTTGTTCGAACTGTTGTTTTTATCACAAGTACTTTCTAGTATTTATTTATTAAAGGACATTAAAGAACATTTCTGTAAATGTGCCAGTGTAGCCCGCCAGCTAATTTTGAACTCTAATCTTTTGGCAAAATGTTTTAAGACCAGAGCGACCGGAAGCAGCGAGACATTAGTACCAGGGTTACCGCGGGGTTGTAAAAAGTCTTAAATTCCCAAAGAATTGTGTTCTAGACCTTAAATCATTTCAAAAAGGTCTATATTCTCTCATTGGTGTTGTAGTTCTTTCCTTCCCTACTCCAAATATAATTCGCTGAATTACGAATACAAATGAGAACAACATGCAACTTATATTGCAGCCGAGGGCAATAATAGGTAATGGTCTCTTTTGGAACGGATTCTATTCTTTAGCTATCTGGAAGTGCAATTTTAGCCATGTTTCCGGACTGTGATATTGACTTTTTTTTTTTTTTTTTATGTCATGATATAGGTCTTAAATTTAATTTATAATGGTCTTACAAAGGTCTTAAAAAGCCTTACATTTGACTTGGTGAAACCCTGTAGTACAGTTACACATCAACAGTATCCACATTCAGTCATCAACAAGACACAGCCAAGCATCACAGATTAGAGATATGTTCCAGGCCATGCAGAGCTGACCATATCTGACCATATCTGACCATATCTGACCATATCTCACCATATCTCACCATATCTGACCATATCTGACCATATCTGACCATATCTGACCATATCTGACCATATCTCACCATATCTGACCATATCTGACCATATCTGACCATATCTGACCATATCTGACCATATCTCACCATATCTCACCATATCTGACCATGACCATATCTGACCATATCTGACCATATCTGACCATATCTGACCATATCTGACCATATCTGACCATATCTGACCATATCTGACTATATCTGACTATATCTGACCATATCTGACTATATCTGACCATATCTGACTATATCTGACTATATCTGACATGACCATATCTGACCATATCTGACTATATCTGACCATATCTGACCATATCTGACTATATCTGACTATATCTGACATGACCATATCTGACCATATCTGACTATATCTGACCATATCTGACCATATCTGACTATATCTGACTATATCTGACCATGACCATATCTGACCATATCTGACCATATCTGACTATATCTGACCATATCTGATCATATCTGACCATATCTGACCATATCTGACTATATCTGACCATATCTGATCATATCTGACCATGACCATATCTGACTATATCTGACCATGACCATATCTAACCATATCTGACCATATCTGACCATATCTGACTATATCTGACCATATCTGACTATATCTGACCATATCTGACCATGACCATATCTGACCATGACCATATCTGACCATGACCATATCTGACTATATCTGACTATATCTGACCATATCTGACTATATCTGACCATATCTGACCATATCTGACTATATCTGACCATATCTGACCATATCTGACCGTATCTGACTATAATGAAGACAAACTCTCGGTCTCTTGTCTCCGATCTCCAGGCTGATCCAGTGCAGAATGAGTGAAGACGGCCTCCTCGTCTTCGTCACCGACATTCCAGAGCAGGCCATCGAGGAGCCACAGGAGAAGGAGCCCCCGGTTCTGCAGGAGTCGTCCAACGCCGAGCAGACTCCCAACGACAACGGCGGCAACTCGGGCCTGAAGTCGGTGCTGTCGGCGGGGAAGACGCAGAGCGCGTGGCCCGACGGCAGCGACCGGCCCGTCGTCACCTTCAAGGAGAACATCAAACCCAGGGAGCAGAGCCGCGAGCCCACGCGGAACCATCACCTGAAGGACAGCGGCAAGGAGCGCCGAGACTTCACCAAGGGCAACGGGGCTGCTGGGAAAGGAGAGCTGAAGAGGGACGCCAAGAGGAAGAGCGAGCTGAAAAAAGCCGGTCACGAGAAAACTACTGATGCTGTGAAACAGGTAGACCAAGGCCGCCCAATTTGGGGCCCGCGGGCCAAGTTTGGCCCGTGCTCTCTTTGTTTTGGCCATGATTTGACATATTCATGCTTATTCTCCTCTTATTTTAAAAGTAATGACTACGAAACGTACATTTTGTTCAGTTAAAAAGTACGTAATCTGAGTTGAACGGCAATGTAACGCACAGTGCTGGTTACCTTCCCATTTAAATTACATACGTACGTTTTTATCTCTGGCGGCAAGAATTACGGTTTTCTTCAACATCGACATTCATTTTTGGCCCGTGGCCTTCCATCCAGATACATTTTGGCCCTTCATATGAAAGAATTTGGGCACCTCTGAGGTAGACAGTAGGGCTGGGCGATAGGGAGGAAATCAGATATCACTATATTCTTGGAGAAACCTCTCAGATGGAGTCCAAGAGGCCTGGACACACACACACACACACACACACACACACACACACACACACACACACACACACACACACACACACACACACAGGGAGGAGTTAGAAAGGGCAGACCCCCCCCACCCCCCCCACCAGGCTCCAGGGTCTGGTCCTGAACGATAGACTAGCAGAGCAAGTGTAATCTGTTAACTAGCGATCACGTGCAGTCAGTGATTGGTTAATATGTGTAATCTGTTAACTAGCGATCACGTGCAGTCAGTGATTGGTTAATATGTGTAATCTGTTAACTAGCGATCACGTGCAGTCAGTGATTGGTTAATATGCCTTTACGTCCGTTCTGGTGAGCCCAGAGGGAAGATATGGCATTTTAAAAGTAGCCTATGTTAACGGTAGCTAGCTAACGGTAGACTGCAGAGAGAGGGGGATATGTTTACGTCTGTTTCGGAGCGTGTACAATAAGCCGTCTATCAGCTGTGATAGTAGAGTGCACGTCTGAGAATAGCGCGGACACGCGTTTCACACCGCGAGCGGGCACGGGCGCCACTCGGCAGAAAAGGGAGAAAGAAACAAAGAGTCTGCCACTGTCTGGAGCGACAGAAGGGAAATATGTCAGTCGGAACCGAAATGTGCGTTGTAATCCGGTCCGAATACTACCGTTTGTGTAGAAACACGTTCCATAGTGGAACCGGGTTTCGGTACCCAACCCTATACACCGGCGGGTAATGCGATTAAACACAAATGATTTAAATATGATCCTGCGATCAAAGTCACACAAATGGCTTTGCATCTAATCTAAAACAGCGCGTTTAGTGGACGCTAACTGAAGGGGAACGTTTCCCTGTTAACAATACGTTGCAGCTTGTTTCTCGCTTAATACGGGACCAGTTTCAAAGCTTGTTGTTCTCGTCGGTGACTTAGACACAAAACATGAGCAAATAAAGTGAAGTTGCCTTGTTGAAGCAGCCGGTGACGATGTTTTCTCTGGTTCAGGTGAAGGCGCAGACGGAGCTGAGGAAGACTCCGGTACCCGAGGCGAAGAAGACTCCTGTCACTCAGACTCAAACCACCGGCTCCTCCCAGTTCATCCCCATCCATCACCCCGGAGCCTTCCCACCGCTGCCCAGCAGACCTGGTACGACATTAGAGCTGCACTCATTACTCACTTCACCCATTAGCACATCTACTGGGATTGTAGCCTGACCAGCCAGGCCCACATCCAGATGTTGGGTCTGGGAACTCACCATTGGCTGGGCTCAATCCGAGGGGCGGGATAAACGGTTGTCTTTCAAATTTCCTCTGCACGCAATAGGATAGCTCTACAACCAATCAGAGCAACGCTAGCTGATAGATTCGACTTTAAACTCTGAACACATCTTCCTTTTTTAAGAATGACTTCAGGGCCGTTCTTTGTTCTTTTCTCAAAGAAAAGTTGAACTCCAAGTCTTCCAGATTTCAGCTACCAATCATATGAGAGGAAACGCAGTTCTAACTAACACAGGGCTGAAGTACTCGGCCCTGGTGCTGGATTTAACCAATCATTGAACTTCCACCTATCAGATGCAAAGTAGAGCGGGCCAAAAAGCGAGAGTGTGGTCTCCGTTTTTATTTTTTTTATTTAACCTTATTTATTCAGGCAGCCTCTGTTTTGCAGGAACGCCCTGATCACATTCACCCAGTTACACATTCATACCTGGAAGCTGCCCAGTACTACCACAGTCTGATCTGACCACATTCATACCTGGAAGCTGCCCAGTACTACCACAGTCTGATCTGACCACATTCATACCTGGAAGCTGCCCAGTACCACCACAGTCTGATCTGATCACATTCATACCTGGAAGCTGCCCAGTACCACCACAGTCTGATCTGATCACATTCATACCTGGAAGCTGCCCAGTACCACCACAGTCTGATCTGATCACATTCATACCTGGAAGCTGCCCAGTACTACCACAGTCTGATCTGACCACATTCATACCTGGAAGCTGCCCAGTACTACCACAGTCTGATCTGATCACATTCATACCTGGAAGCTGCCCAGTACCACCACAGTCTGATCTGATCACATTCATACCTGGAAGCTGCCCAGTACTACCACAGTCTGATCTGACCACATTCATACCTGGAAGCTGTCCAGTACTACCACAGTCTGATCTGATCACATTCATACCTGGAAGCTGCCCAGTACTACCACAGTCTGATCTGATCACATTCATACCTGGAAGCTGCCCAGTACTACCACAGTCTGATCTGACCACATTCATACCTGGAAGCTGCCCAGTACCACCACAGTCTGATCTGACCACATTCATACCTGGAAGCTGCCCAGTACCACCACAGTCTGATCTGATCACATTCATACCTGGAAGCTGCCCAGTACCACCACAATCTGATCTGCTGGCCACTGAGCAGCTCCACTGGAGCAGTTGGGGTTAAGGGCCTTGCTCAAGGGCACCTCAGTGGTGGTAATGAGGGAGGGACAAGTGCTGCTCTCTTTCTTTCACTTTCCCCACCCAGATTTTATCCTGTCGGTCTGGGGATTGAACCGACGACCTCCCGATCACAAGCTCGCTTCTCTAACATTAGGCCACCACTGCCCGTTGTAACGCGGCTAAAAAATATGGATGCAAAGTTTATCAAACTTGGAGCGTGTAGATGCAGCTTCAGTTGAGAGAGGAGTTCAAAACAAATGGCGCTGGGAATGAAAAGTTTCAGGCTCAGGATTTTTTTTCTCACTTTAAAACGTTGCTAGACGACCCTGGCTGCAAATTACATTTGCTTCAGCATCGAGAACCGATTCCTACTTGGAATCGTTGCAGAAATTACAATTAAGTAGAATCATTAATTTATTGGAATCGTTTGGAATCATTTAAGGCCCTGACACACCAACCAGACGGCCGACCGTCGGCAGAAAAGTCGGGTCCCCGAGGTCCAAAAAGTGCCTCAGAACTCACTGAGGCCACGCCGACTTGAGCGTACGCTCTGCACGAAACGTAATACGTCTCCATAGCAGCAGGCGGCGCTGCTCTGTATTGTTTCCATTAACAGTCTGATTATTTCCCAGAAAATGAAAACCGGCAGCTGATTGGACGAAGGCGTCACTTGGTTATTTTTTTCTCTCCAGAAATTCAAAGCCGGACTGTCATGGTGGCTCGTTCAGAATCCGATCTCATATTGGACTAAAATAGTTCACCGTAACGTGTTCCTGAGAACATGTTAAGAGAGAAATAGGCCGTGCAGTCGCTGAATCTGTCTTCATTTCAGATCAACAAAGGTCAGGTTAACAGATGTCTCCGACTGAACACGTCTGGTCGGCCCAAATGAAGGCCGACGGCTCCTCGGACGGACGACGGCACGGGACACACCGAACAGACTCGAGTCACCGACCTCGCCAGACGGTCCGACGGCTGATTATCGGCTCTGTGTGTCAGCGCCCTTGGAGGATTTGGTTTCAAATCCGATCATTAACCATAGTCCTCATAAATCTACCAGAGTTTAGAACGCCAACACAAAGAACGAGGAAGGGGAAGTCACCGGAACTATCCTGTAAATGAGACGTTGTCGATATAGACTATGTTGTGTCTGACGCCTGTGTTGTTCCTCTGCAGGTTTCCCTCCCTCAGCCTACGTCATCCCTCCCCCGGTGGCGTTCCCGGGGCTTCAGGTCAACCCGGGCTTCACCTTCTCCACCGGAGTGTCCGTGCCCGGGCCTTTCCTCCAGCAGGGCGTCCACACGCAGGCCGGCACGCAGCCTGGCAAGCCGTCGCACATTCCCTACAGTCAGCAGCGGCCCTCTGGTCCCGGACCGGGCCAGGGGCCGGGCCCCGGGCCCATGAACCAGGGCCCCTCCCAGGGCCAGCAGTCCCAGAGCTTACAGCAGTCGGTGCAGCTGCAGGTGCAGGCCATGAGCCAGCAGCAGCAGCAGTCTCCAACCAAACCGGGCCAGCAGGTCGGGATGGGGAAGAGTCCGCCGCACCACCCGGGCCTACAGCAGGTAAGTGTCTCTCTTTTGGGAGGGGGGGGGGGGGGGGACGGGTCATTAAAGTCACGGTTTAATAATGGAGTTTATTTATTTCAGGTTTATTTAACAGGGACAATGCACACTAATAATACATATGAAAATGTAAAATGTGCCAGAATTAGCCAAAAGGCTATTTTACATCTGCTGTCCCTGGACAGATCGTACAACGTCACACCTAAAAAGATAAAAGGATTATAATAGTACATACAGGTGTAGCCCAATACAAGTAAAATTGACTATAAATGTAAACATTTAAAAAAAATTCATAATCAACATATAAACAAGAACAGATTGTCATTATCAACATCAATACCAACACACACACACACACACACACACACACACTCTCAAGCTAAACGTTCAGTCCATGTAACCGACAACTTCGTAGGCATAGCACAAGTGGCGTAAACAGGCTGGACAGGAAAGTAGGTATTTATTGCCATTTGCACAGGTGCAGGGCCGTGCGGGAGGTGCAGGGCCGTACAGGTGGTACAGGTGGTGCAGGGCCGTACAGGTGGTGCAGGGCCGTACAGGTGGTGCAGGGCCGTACAGGGCCGTACAGGTGGTACAGGTGGTGCAGGGCCGTACAGGTGGTGCAGGGCCGTACAGGGCCGTACAGGTGGTACAGGAGGTACAGGGCCGTACAGGTGGTGCAGGGCCGTACAGGTGGTGCAGGAGTATCGGAATGTTTGTACGTTGCTCTAAGTGTCAGTTTTCCAAAAGAAATATAAGAAATGCAATGAAAATATAAAGTAGAATAGCCATAACAGCTGTAAGATCAAGTTCAAACAAACATTGTATAAAAAACTGAAAGGGCTGCAAACTCGGCCCATACAGCTGACGTATTCAGAGGAAGCGTCACTCCCGTGCCTCCGCGGTGGGAGGGACTTAAGGTGCTGACACACAGAGCCGATAATCGGCCGTCTGGCGAGGTCGGTGACTCGAGTCTGTTCGGTGTGTCCCGTGCCGTCGTCCGTCCGAGGAGCCGTCGTCCTTCATTTGGGCCGACCCGACATGTTCAGTCGGAGACAGGGTCGACCGGCTTTTCTGCCGACGGTCGGCCGTCTGGTTGGTGTGTAAGCACCTTAAGACGCGAGGAAAGGAGGCAAGTGGAAGAGTCGAGGAGGCAAATGTAAAGGAGATGCAGCTAGAGACTCCCAGAAGGGCAGTCCTTCATTCTTTCTGGAAGCCACGCCCAGATGGCCAGGTACAGACGAGCCTTTCAGCTCCACCTACCCGCCCACTTCAGTACCTGCAGAACGAAGGAGCAGAACATGACAGGCTGGGACATTGGAAGGGCTCGGTACAGAAATCTGTGAGGCTAAAATGAACCCAACCTTGAATAGCTGACCGAACTATTTAGATTTTTTACTTGAACCGTTCCATCCCCATCTCTGACACGGGGGGAGATTCGTCCTTTTAATTCTGTTTTTAGTCGAGCATTTGAAGGCTGTAAAACTCTCTGGAAATGTCTAATTGTGTGTGTCTCTGACTCTGTGTGTGTGTGTGTGTGTGTGTGTGTGTGTGTGTGTGTGTGTGTGTGTGTGTGTGTGTGTGTGTGTGTGTGTGTGTGTGTGTGTGTGTGTGTGTGTGACTCTCTGTGTGTATGTGTGTGTGTCTCTTTGTCTGTGTGTGTGTGTGCCTGTGTGTATGTGTGTGTGTGTGTGTGTGTGTGTGTGTGTGTGTTTGTGTGTGTGTGCGCCTGTATGTATGTGTGCCTGTCTGTCGGTCTGTGTGTGTGTGTGTGTGTGTGTGTGTGTGTGTGTGTGTGTGTGTGTGTGTGTGTGTGTGTGTGTGTGTGTGTGTGTGTGTGTGTGTGTGTGTGTGTGTGTGTGACTCAGCAGTACATGCAGGTCCAGGACCAGCCGGCCCAGATGTGGAACCAGGCTCAGGCGGCTCTGCAGAAGATTCCTCCGATGCAGATGTCCATGAAGCAGCCTCAGCAGCAGCAGTTCTACATGGCGGCCCAGGACCCGCTCAAACTGTACGAGCACCAGCTGCAGTCCAGCATGGACAAGAAGGTCAAGTACCCCAACGTCAAGATGCAGGACTTCTACTGGGAGCCGTCGTATCGGATGGGCGAAGGGCTGGCGGTGATGGCCGACAGGATGAAGAGGCCGCCGCCGGGCGGCCTCTGCCCGGAGCAGGACGGCCCGGCCGGGCCCCGCGGACCCCCTTTTGAGGTGGGTCAAATCCAACTTTCAGAGAAAACTAATTGGAATACTTTAAGAAAAAAGTATTTTGGGGGTAAACTAAAGGTAACTAAAGAGTAGTGTAACTAAAGAGTAGTGTAACTAAAGAGTAGTGTAACTAAAGAGTAGTGTAACCAAAGAGGAGTAGTGTAACTAAAGAGTAGTGTAACTAAAGAGTAGTGTAACTAAAGAGTAGTGTAACCAAAGAGTAGTGTAACTAACAGTAGAGTAACCAACAGTAGAGTAACCAACAGTAGAGTAACCAACAGTAGAGTAACCAACAGTAGAGTAACTAACAGTAGAGTAACCAAAGAGTAGAGTAACTAACAGTAGTGTAACTAACACTAACAGTAGTGTAACTAACAGTAGTGTAACTAACAGTAGAGTAACTAACAGTAGAGTAACTAACAGTAGTGTAACTAACAGTAGTGTAACAAAGAGTAGAGTAACCAACAGTAGTGTAACTAACAGTAGTGTAACTAATAGTAGTGTAACTAAAAGTGTAACTAAAGAGTAGTGTAACTAATAATAGTAGTGTAACTAATAGTAGTGTAACTAATAGTGTATCTAAAGAGTAGTGTAACTAATAGTAGTGTAACTAAAGAGTAGTGTAAGTAATAGTAGTGTGACTAAAGAGTAGAGTGACTAAAGAGTAGAGTGACTAACAGTAGTGTAACTAACAGTAGTGTAACTAACAGTAGTGTAACTAACAGTAGAGTAACTAACAGTAGAGTAACAGTAGTGTAACTAACAGTAGAGTAACAGTAGTGTAACTAACAGTAGTGTAACTAACAGTAGTGTAACTAACAGTAGAGTAACTAACAGTAGAGTAACTAACAGTAGAGTAACTAACAGTAGAGTAACTAACAGTAGAGTAACAGTAGTGTAACTAACAGTAGTGTAACTAACAGTAGAGTAACTAACAGTAGAGTAACAGTAGTGTAACTAATAGTAGTGTAACTAATAGTAGTGTAACTAATAGTGTATCTAAAGAGTAGTGTAACTAATAGTAGTGTAACTAATAGTAGTGTAACTAAAGAGTAGTGTAACTAAAGAGTAGTGTAACTAAAGAGTAGTGTAACTAATAGTAGTGTAACTAAAGAGTAGTGTAACAGTAGTGTATCTAAAGAGTAGTGTAACTAAATAGTGTAACTAAAGAGTAGTGTAACTAAAGAGTAGTGTAACTAACAGTAGTGTAACTAACAGTAGTGTAACTAAAGAGTAGTGTAACTAAAGAGTAGAGTGACTAAAGAGTAGTGTAACTAAAGAGTAGTGTAACTAACAGTAGTGTAACTAACAGTAGTGTAACTAACAGTAGTGTAACAAAGAGTAGTGTAACTAACAGTAGAGTAACAGTAGAGTAACAGTAGTGTAACTAATAGTAGTGTAACTAATAGTGTATCTAAAGAGTAGTGTAACTAATAGTAGTGTAACTAAAGAGTAGTGTAACTAATAGTAGTGTAACTAATAGTAGTGTAACTAAAGAATAGTGTAACAGTAGTGTATCTAAAGAGTAGTGTAACTAAAGAGTAGTGTAACTAAAGAGTAGTGTAAGTAACAGTAGTGTAACTAAAGAGTAGTGTAACTAAAGAGTAGAGTGACTAAAGAGTAGTGTAACTAAAGAGTAGTGTAACTAACAGTAGTGTAACTAAAGAGTAGTGTAACTAAAGAGTAGTGTAACTAACAGTAGTGTAACTAACAGTAGTGTAACAAAGAGTAGTGTAACTAACAGTAGTGTAACTAACAGTAGTGTAACTAACAGTAGTGTAACTAACAGTAGTGTAACTAACAGTAGTGTAACAAAGAGTAGTGTAACTAACAGTAGTGTAACTAACAGTAGTGTAACAAAGAGTAGTGTAACTAAAGAGTAGTGTAACCTTTTGTGATTGTTTGAGTCAGGTTGAATTTGAAAAGTTGAACATTTTGAGAGAAAAAGACGGAATATATTTAAAGAAGTCTGAATATTTGAAGGTTGGCAGCTCTCCGGAGACGGGGGAGGAGGAGCTTCTGGCTTGCTGATTTCTGTCTCTGCATCTCTTTTCCTACTTTAGTTTCATCTTTTCCTGGTCGTCTCTTTTCTGATTGTTTGTCAGGTTGAATTTTACGCCACATCCACACACATTTGGTTAAATAAACTGGAGTTGTAAGCCTCGGATACCGCCTCAAACGCTGGAATCCGTATCGGCGAGTACGTAATTCTTTGCACTGATCCGTTGCAGTAATAAAGCCCAGAAAAAGATTAACGTTCTTTTTGGCCTAGCAAACGTTTTTTTTCACGTGCTGTTGCAACAACTAGTAACGTTAGAAAAACTACAACACCACACCGGATCTAGCTAGACCGGAAACACAACAACAGGCACGCCCGCACACTTGTTTGGGCTTGCGAGCCAGCCAAAGAGTAGCTAGTAGGCTAACGGTATGTTTTGAGTGGATGGCGAGCGCGAGACGCCGAAATGGATGCTGATAAGATTCTGAATGGAAAGTTTACTTTTAAAAAGTTACCAAATGGTTCCATTGACAAGACCAAAGGGATCTGTGTGTTTGGTCGTTGTGAACTGAGCTATCATCGCAGCACGTCCTGTCTGAAATACCACTTGATGGCCAAGCGCACAGCTGACGGCCGAGCGCTCAGCTGACGGCCGAGCGCACAGCTGACGGCCGAGCGCTCAGCTGACGGCCGAGCGCTCAGCTGACGGCCGAGCTCACAGCTGACGGCCGAGCTCACAGCTGACGGCCGAGCCCACAGCTGACGGCCAAGCACAGCTGACGGCCAAGCACAGCTGACGGCCAAGCACAGCTGACGGCCAAGCACACAGCTGATGCAAATTCTCCACCCCCTCGTCAAGAAAAAATAATGGGACAAAAAGAAATCAAGGAAAATTTTGAATAGATAAAAATGTGGGATTAATTGCGAGTTAACTATGAGATTAATCGCAATTAAATATTTTAATCATTTGACAGCACTACTTTCAATTCATTTTTAATTGGGGTAGAAACTCCCCCGTGTGTCCCGCTGCGGTGGCCATTCATGTAACCGGAGATCAGACTTGTGGGTGTGTTTTGAGGCGCCATAAGAGTCCCGTACAGGAAACAGGAAACATCACTGCCTCTATCTCTGCTACAAGAAAGCTTTAAAGGTCCAGTGTGTAACGTGTTCAGTTGTGTATTCTCAAAATCTGTGTTGCCCGTTCACAAACGTGTCCTTTTTCATGAATATTTACCTCCACCATCAATTACAAGTATTCCTATTGGCTTAAAATGTAACATTAGCGTTAGCATGAACTGGGGTAGACGCTCCATATTCATGCTCCATCTAGAAATACGTTAGCTGGTAAGGGACATACAGGACATACTGCTCCGCCTGTGTGTGTGTGTGTGTGTGTGTGTGTGTGTGTGTGTGTGTGTGTGTGTGTGTGTGTGTGTGTGTGTGTGTGTGTGTGTGTGTGTGTGTGTGTGTGTGTGTGTGTGTGTGTGTGTGTGTGTGTGTGTGTGTGTTGTTTAACTATACACGTGGAGTCCAAAAGCCGGGAGTCCAGTATACACGTGGAGTCCCGACAGCTTTGTGGGCCAAAAATGCTGGAGCCCACAAGGTTAAAGGTCTGTTTGAGGGTTAAGACTTGGTTTTAGGATTAGGGTTAGAATTAGGTTATGGTTAGGGTGAGGGTAAGGGTTAAGGTTAGGCATCTAGTGGTGATGGTTAAGGTTAGGGTAAGGGGCTAGGGAATGCATTATGTCAATGACGAGTCCCCACAAAGATAGTGAGACGCACTGTGTGTGTGTGTGTGTGTGTGTGTGTGTAAGGGACATACAGGACATACTGCTCCACCTTTCGCGTCTTCTTTGTCACATGATAACCTCACAGCTGCTGCTAATGCTGCTAACGGGTATCGTAGCTTCCCGGCCCCGGCTAGTTAGAAGAAGGAAACATGGAGGACCAACACATATTTAAAATCCAAATGTCAGGAACAGGAGTCTTCTTATTCTTCGCCCAGAAAAAGAAAAAGGAGATTGAAAAGAGCAAGAGACCGTCTTTTAGAAGCGTGAAGGCTACCGTAGCTGTAAGACGTACTTTGAACTGCGTGGTGCGAGAGAGTTGATTGCGATGTATGATCTCAATGCTTGACGGGAGACATTCCCACACGTTGGACCTTTTTAAAACGCCAAATACAAGCTCTGAACTGCCGGGGAGTTCGTGGAACAGCTGACTGTCTTCTCGGTCCCTTTCTAACGTTCTCCGGGAAATGAAGCTGCCTTCAAGTGCGACGGGAACCTCCAGATCTATAAACCATCTGACAGAGAACTTATATTATAACAAGTTATATTATAATATATAACTTGTGCTACGTTGGGGGGTTAAAGAACACCGATGTGTACACCAAAGTTGATTAACGATCCTTCAGAATGGAGTCTGATTCAGTTTTTCTTTTTTTAACGATGCTCACAGATTTCTCAGCCTTGTTCAGGCGACTTTCTCTCCCCGATTCTCTGCTGTCATGTTCAACTATTTTCTATAGCTTTTTAGATAACTTTTCCTGCTTTTACAGGCTTTCTTTCCTTCTTTCTACCCCTTTCCTTCCTCCTCTTCCTGCTTCCTCTCTCACCAGGACAACAAGAGCTCGCCTCTTCTCCCTCCTGACCTGTTAAAAACTCTAGCAGATTTTGAGGAAGAGGAGGAGCTGGTCTTTTCTAAGCCTCCTGATTTCTTCCAGGCCTTGGCCGGCCCTCTTAGCACTGCTCCAGGACCAAACATATTTGTATGTAGCCCTGTCTTCTTCCATCCCCAACACATCCACATCCAGTCCCATCCAGCCCTAAAGACACACTCTGGCATCCCCTCACTGAGCACCGCCAGTTTAGTTTAGGTTACTTTATTTGCACAAAGACACACACACACACACACACACACACACACACACACACACACACACACACACACACACACACACACACACACACAGGCACGCACACACACACACACACACTTAGACATAGACACACACACACACACACACACACACACACACACACACACACACACACACACACACAGACACACACCGACACAGGCACACAGACACACACACACACAGGCACACGCACACAGGCACACAGACACACACGCACACACACACACAGGCACACACACACACACACACACACACACAAACACACACACACGCACACACACACAAGTTTGTGTGGTGTCAAGATAAACCTCAGACAAGATATTACGAGTTTAGAAACTCTAGAAAGCCCTGAACTTACTCATCAGCCAAACGCTTTAAACCCCAGGGATCCAACCTGTCTGTTGCTCTCATCAACCTGTCTGTTGCTCTCATCAACCTGTCTGTTGCTCTCATCAACCTGTCTGTTGCTCTCATCAACCTGTCTGTTGCTCTCATCAACCTGTCTGTCTGTTGCTCTCATCAACCTGTCTGTCTGTTGCTCTCATCAACCTGTCTGTCTGTTGGTCTCATCAACCTGTCTGTTGCTCTCATCAACCTGTCTGTCAACCTGTCTGTCTGTTGCTCTCATCAACCTGTCTGTCTGTTGCTCTCATCAACCTGTCTGTCTGTTGCTCTCATCAACCTGTCTGTCTGTTGCTCTCATCAACCTGTCTATCTGTTGCTCTCATCAACCTGTCTGTCTGTTGCTCTCATCAACCTGTCTGTTGCTCTCATCAACCTGTCTGTTGCTCTCAGCAACCTGTCTGTTGCTCTCATCAACCTGTCTGTCTGTTGCTCTCATCAACCTGTCTGTCTGTTGCTCTCATCAACCTGTCTGTCTGTTGCTCTCATCAACCTGTCTGTCTGTTGCTCTCAGCAACCTGTCTGTTGCTCTCATCAACCTGTCTGTCTGTTGCTCTCATCAACCTGTCTGTTGTTCTCATCCTGTCTGTCCTTCGTCTCTGCAGCTGAACCAGACGAGGATGGAGAGCGGTCCCGAGGTCGTCAGCCAATCATCTTCTCTGCTGCCAATGTCGGGCTTCCCCATGCAGGTCAGACATCAGAGTGTATTTACTATGGTAGTTTCAGGTAGTATTATACACCTGGTAGTAGTGTCAGGTAGTATTATACACCTGGTAGTAGTGTCAGGTAGTATTATACACCTGGTAGTAGGGTCAGGTAGTATTATACACCTGGTAGTAGTTTCAGGTAGTATTATACACCTGGTAGTAGTTTCAGGTAGTATTATACACCTGGTAGTAGTGTCAGGTAGTATTATACACCTGGTAGTAGTTTCAGGTAGTATTATACACCTGGTAGTAGTTTCAGGTAGTATTATACACCTGGTAGTAGTGTCAGGTAGTATTATACACCTGGTAGTAGTTTCAGGTAGTATTATACACCTGGTAGTAGTGTCTGGTAGTATTATACACCTGGTAGTAGTGTCTGGTAGTATTATACACCTGGTAGTATTGTCAGGTAGTATTACACACCTGGTAGTAGTTTCAGGTAGTATTACACACCTGGTAGTAGTGTCAGGTAGTATCATACACCTGGTAGTAGTGCCAGGTAGTATCATACACCTGGTAGTAGTGTCAGGTAGTATTATACACCTGGTAGTAGTGTCAGGTAGTATCATACACCTGGTAGTAGTGTCAGGTAGTATTATACACCTGGTAGTAGTGCCAGGTAGTATTATACACCTGGTAGTAGTGTCAGGTAGTATTATACACCTGGTAGTAGTGTCAGGTAGTATTATACACCTGGTAGTAGTGTCAGGTAGTATTATACACCTGGTAGTAGTGTCAGGTAGTATTATACACCTGGTAGTAGTGTCAGGTAGTATTATACACCTGGTAGTAGTGTCTGGTAGTATTATACACCTGGTAGTAGTGTCAGGTAGTATTATACACCTGGTAGTAGGGTCAGGTAGTATTATGCACCTGGTAGTAGTGTCTGGTAGTATTATGCACCTGGTAGTAGTTTCAGGTAGTATTATACACCTGGTAGTAGTGTCTGGTAGTATTATACACCTGGTAGTAGTTTCAGGTAGTATTATACACCTGGTAGTAGTGTCTGGTAGTATTATACACCTGGTAGTAGTGTCAGGTAGTATTATACACCTGGTAGTAGTGTCAGGTAGTATTATACACCTGGTAGTAGTGTCAGGTAGTATTATACACCTGGTAGTAGTGTCAGGTAGTATTATACACCTGGTAGTAGTGTCAGGTAGTATTATACACCTGGTAGTAGTGTCTGGTAGTATTATACACCTGGTAGTAGTGTCAGGTAGTATTATACACCTGGTAGTAGTGTCAGGTAGTATTATACACCTGGTAGTAGTGTCTGGTAGTATTATACACCTGGTAGTAGTGTCTGGTAGTATTATACACCTGGTAGTAGTTTCAGGTAGTATTATACACCTGGTAGTAGTGTCTGGTAGTATTATACACCTGGTAGTAGTGTCTGGTAGTATTATACACCTGGTAGTAGTGTCAGGTAGTATTATACACCTGGTAGTAGTGTCAGGTAGTATTATACACCTGGTAGTAGTGTCAGGTAGTATTATACACCTGGTAGTAGTTTCAGGTAGTATTATACACCTGGTAGTAGTGCCAGGTAGTATTATACACCTGGTAGTAGTTTCAGGTAGTATTATACACCTGGTAGTAGTTTCAGGTACTATTACACACCTGGTAGTAGTTTCAGGTAGTATTACACACCTGGTAGTAGTGTCAGGTAGTATTATACACCTGGTAGTAGTGTCAGGTAGTATTATACACCTGGTAGTAGTGCCAGGTAGTATTATACACCTGGTAGTAGTGTCAGGTAGTATTATACACCTGGTAGTAGTGTCAGGTAGTATTATACACCTGGTAGTAGTTTCTGGTAGTATTACACACCTGGTAGTAGTGTCAGGTAGTATTATACACCTGTTAGTAGTGTCAGGTAGTATTATACACCTGGTAGTAGTGTCAGGTAGTATTATACACCTGGTAGTAGTTTCAGGTAGTATTATACACCTGGTAGTAGTGTCAGGTAGTATTATACACCTGGTAGTAGTGTCAGGTAGTATTATACACCTGGTAGTAGTTTCAGGTAGTATTATACATCTGGTAGTAGTGTCAGGTAGTATTATACACCTGGTAGTAGTTTCAGGTAGTATTATACACCTGGTAGTAGTGTCAGGTAGTATTATACACCTGGTAGTAGTGTCAGGTAGTATTACACACCTGGTAATATTATACAGTTGTTAGTTTCAATTTGCGTAGCCCTTTTTCTGCCTTTTTTCGTCATTATTCATTGCATTTTTCCATTCCTTTGTTACCTTTGTTGCCCTTTTTAAATGTTTTCGTCACCTTTTCTGCCTGTAAATGACAACATTATGGGATGGATCCCTACAGAGATAGACCTTTTAGTTAAAGAGAAAGATCCTTTTAGTTTAACATCAAACAGCCCCGAAATCCCCATCACCAAACTCCACCGGACTCCATGTAAATAATCAGGACTTTTATCATCGTAAAACACACTTCACTCAAAGTGGACAGAAACTAAATAAAACTACCAAAAGCCGTCTTGGTTCATCTTTCCACTGTTCCAACAATCACCTCTCTGGTTTGGTTGAAATAAACCCTTAATTCACCCATTTACATGTGGAGATATGCTGGCTCTATACACGCTAAAAGTCCTGATTATTTACATGGAGTCTGGTGGAGATATGCTGGCTCTATACATGCTAAAAGTCCTGATTATTTACATGGAGTCTGGTGGAAATATGCTGGCTCTATACACGCTAAAAGTCCTGATTATTTACATGGAGTCTGGTTGAAATATGCTGGCTCTATACACGCTAAAAGTCCTGATTATTTACATGGAGTCTGGTGGAAATATGCTGGCTCTATACACCCTAAAAGTACTGATTATTTACATGGAGTCTGATGGAAATATGCGAGCTCTATACACGCTAAAAGTACTGATTATTTACATGGAGTCTGATGGAAATATGCGAGCTCTATACACGCTAAAAGTCCTGATTATTTACATGGGAGTCTGGTGGAAATATGCTGGCTCTATACATGCTAAAAGTCCTGATTATTTACATGGAGTCTGGCGTAGTTTGGTGATGTGATTTCGGGGCTGTTCCATGTTAAACTAAAAGGATCTTACTCTTTAACTAAAAGGTCCATCTCTGTAGGGATCCTTTGTAAAGTTTAGTGAGCCTGTTCTGACGCTGTTTAACCACCAGATGGCAGTGAGTAGCTGCATGTCTGTCAGATTGTGGATTCAGATATTTTATTTTAATTAGTTCAGTGGCAAAAGCTCTCAGGTAAAGTAAATGAAATGCAGCATTCATTCATAAATTCTAGATTTAGTTCATAAACACTTTGCCAACCCACATTTGTTCTTCATTTGTAAATGTAAACACAAGATCACAAGAGTTAACGGAAATTCGTGCTGTCTCCTTTTTTCAGTACAAAAAATATTTTGACCTGTTAGTGTGTGTGTGTGTGTGTGTGTGTGTGTGTGTGTGTGTGTGTGTGTGTGTGTGTGTCTGTGTGTGTCTGTGTGTGTGTGTAACTTGAAGCTCGTGGCCAGTAAACAGAGCGAGTCTGATGATGATCGTGTACCCGATGGATCAAAGCTGTAATGTCTCTGTGTGTTCAGGAGTACAACCAGAACAGCATCTTCAGCCAGGCGTACGGGAAGAACCTGCCGCCCAGCTCCAAGCTGGACGCTCCCATGATGCACCAGGAGCCGTCGCTCTACTCTCTGTTCGAGGGGACTCCGTGGTCTCCTTCGCTCCCCGCCAGCTCAGGTACGCACGTCTCACCTGTACTGGTGGAAACAGGTTCATATTCAGAACCAAGCAACGAATTACAATTACTCATGTTACTGTAATTGAGCAGTTTTTTTTTTTTAAGGTGTACTTTCAAAATATTTCAAGACAAAAGTCAAAATATTTCATGAAAAAAAGTTAAAATATTTCATGAAAAAAAAGTCATATTTTACGAAAAAAAGTTACAATATTTCACGAAAAAGAAGTTACAATATTTCACGAAAAAGTTACAATATTTCACGAAAAAGAAGTTACAATATTTCACGAAAAAGAAGTTACAATATTTCACGAAAAAGTTGCAATATTTCACGAAAAAGGTTAAAATATTTCACGAAAAAAGTTAAAATATTTCACGAAAAAAAGTCAAACTATTTCAAGACAAAAGTCAAAATATTTCACGAAAAAGGGTAAAAAAAGTTATAATATTTTACAAAAAAAAGTTACAATATTTCACGAAAAGTTTAAATATTTCAAGAAAAAAAAGTTTAAATATTTCACGAAAAAGTTACAATATTTCACGAAAAAAGTTTAAATATTTCACGAAAAAAAGTTACAATATTTCACGAAAAAGTTACAATATTTCACGAAAAAAGTTTAAATATTTCACGAAAAAAGTTTAAATATTTCACGAAAAAAGTTTAAATATTTCACGAAAAAAAGTTACAATATTTCACGAAAAAAAGTTACAATATTTCACGAAAAAAAGTTACAATATTTCACGAAAAAAGTTACAATATTTTACGAAAAAAGTTAAAATATTTCACGGAAAAAAGTTAAAATATTTCATGAAAAAAGTCAAAATATTTCACGAAAAAAAGTTAAAATATTTTACGAAAAAGTTAAAATATTTCACGAAAAAAGTCTAAATATTTCATGAAAAAAAAGTAACTATTTTAAGAAAAAAAAAATATTTTTGTGTACTTTTAATTTTTGAAGTAGTTTTTAAAATCTGTAATTCAACTTTTACTTTTCTACGAGAGATAAAAACACTTTTGGCTCCAAACTCAAACACGTAAAAACCAAAACGTAGTGATGTAAATGTAGCCTAACGCTGTGTGTGTGTTTCTGATTGGCAGATCACTCCACCCCGGCCAGCCAATCCCCTCACTCCTCCAACCCCAGCAGCCTGCCGTCCTCCCCCCCCACACACAACCACGGAGCCATGCCCTTCTCCAACTTCGGGCCCATCGGCACTCCGGACAGCCGGGACCGCCGGGTGGTGGACCGCTGGAAGCCCGACAAGACCGGTGAGAGTCCAGCGGGTTCAAACTACAGCTGCAAAGACATTTTATAGACCAAACATCTAATCTAAAACACACACACACACACACACACACACACACACACAC